>CM029016.1:69053496-69317995 GCA_016801055.1 Panax notoginseng
GCCTCGGTGTCATCATCAAGTTTGGAACTGTTACTCCCGGTGTGTGTTCCGGGGTTGAGGCTGTTACTCCCAGTGTGCGTTTTGGGGTTAAAACTGAGCTTCCGGTAGTATTCAAACTAGATGTGGACTGTCTTCCAGGGTTATCTCTGAAAGACGCATCTGCCTTCTTGCAATGTCAGTAACAGGAGTTCAGAAAATTTTGAGTGTCTACAGATGCCCCTCTTTATCATATTCATGCAATGCAATGTCATTGATAGGATAAAGAATCCTAGACACTTGAAATATAACATGAAGCAACTGGGTGATGCATGTGTATGGGGTTTTTGCCCAACATGCTGAGGATGATTGCTATCTCCTTATAGCTTTTACTAGGGATTTGGCAATTATGACCAGATTGGATGTGTGTTCCAAATCTTTGAGGATGTTAACATTGGGGTTATCACAATAGTCCTTAATCCTTGATACATACTCGATTTTGAAGAAGTGCCTCTTATGTGTAAGAGATCTATGGGGATAAAGCTTTGTCTGTTTGAGGATGTGTATAACATATTCCGTCATCAATCCTTCTTGATGACGTTGACCTTTCCTGGTTTGTATCGCCAGAGTATGTCAATGTTCTGTTGGTTTTACTACCAATAGCAAATGTTGTCAAGGCTGCCCGACCTTCGTTGATTTGTGAACCAACGGTTTACCATGCGTTATAACCCCCGTCGGGGATACATTTGATCCTCCGTGTAGATCAACGAATGAACTCCCTACTAGGGATAAATGCCAAGGCTGGTTGGACTTTGTTGATGTGTGTATCAACTGATGAAATCATCAGATGGTTTTTGATGCGATGTTGGGTTTACTTGCCAACAGTTGAATTGATGTCAAGGTTGCTTGACCTTTGCTGACATGTGTATCAACGGCAAACATGCGTTATAGCCCCCCACCGGGATTTGTGTTGGATCATCATTGATGTGTGTGTCAATGAACATGTGCTGTAACCCCCGTCAGGGAGACGTATTGGATCATCGTTGATGTGTGTGTCAACGAACCTGCGTTGTAACCCCCACCGGGGAGACGCTGGGGATATGAGTACCCGAGTATGAAATCCTCGAATAGCTCTCGATGCTTCGATGGGTTTACTTGCCACCGGCTAAAATAACATCAAGGCCACTTGACCTTCATTGATGCGTACATTAATGGATGACAATGCGTTGTGACCCCCGTCGGGATTATTATATTTTGATATATACAAGCGCGTTGTAACCCCCGCCGAGGTTTCTTGTTGTAAATGAGGATGACGATCCTGAGTGATCGACATTGGACCTGTGTAAGGTATTGTCGAATGTAACTTGTAATGTCTGAGATCATTGGCATAGTATACCCTGTGATTGGCGAATACTAATGAGTGATGTACAGACCCAAGGTTCAATCTGAGGACACCAGGATTGATGATGTGGTCATCGACACCATTATCTTCTTCTGATGTGTTCTCAATATATCTTTTGATATGCCTTTGTTAGCTAGTGGGTGTCTGTGCCCCATTCTCGCTATATCTTTTGAGAGGCCTCTGTTAGTAGTAGGGCGTCTGTGCCCCATTTCCCTGTATTTGTAGCTGTACAGAGATGATGTATTAGATGATGATATACTTAGGAATTTATGTACAATTTTTCCATTCCCTATATCATATTGCCATCTATTATCTATAATGCATGTATCTTGTTATGCATATTTATGTATGTCCAGATATTCAGCATTGACCCCTGGATGGTCTTATGACACGGCCCGTGCAGATGTCTTCTTCGACAGTTAGCCGTATTAATCATACCCCACCATTATTGATGGTATCTGGTATGCGACCGTGGTATGATAGCATGTCACCATCAGACAGGGTGACCGTAGATCATTTATTGCAGCATACTATGACCCTGTTGATGTTTTAGGTTCCCACAGGATTTGTGGATGGCATGCTGGAGCACTGGGTATCGGAGAGGCAGGTATTTTGATTTGGGACCAAGGAGTTAACTCCCACTCTGGAGGAGTATGCACGGTTGACGATGTTGTCATTGGACAGACCTTGCGTGCATATGGCTTTGGGGGACATGAGTCGACGGTTCATGACCCTCACTGGATTAAGGCGTAGGGTATTACAGGATGAGCTTACATCTGGCTACGTTATATCCTAATATTTTCTATTTCACAGATTTGGCTCTGAGGATAGTTATAGATGACATTCCGGGGATTTTCCCACACCAGAGGATCATTGGCGTCTGGCCAGGGTAGATGTACTGCTATTGTGCGTACTATCATATATCTACATGCCATTGTATATGGATGAGTTAGACATATGAGTTATCATGGCGGTGAGAGCTCTCAGGGAGGGTCGTACCATCATACCTATGATTATAGCTGAGACATTGAAGTCAGCTACATACTGCTGCACTTATCCGACAGGAGTATTTACGGGCAGTTCGGTCATGCTATACGTGTGGTTTATGTCACACCTAAGACCGATTGGCACTTTCAGATGGCATGGGTATTGCTTCACCCATGATATAGCCATGACATATTCATTTTAGCCTGCGGAGTGAACGGATGTTGTATCATTGTCTGCTTTCTTAGCTGATATTGTAGACCCGTTTAGTATATTGCTATGCTCCGGGCTCAGCTCACCTTATAGCTTTATTACTTATGCTTCGGGCATGGATTACATCCCTCTGGCTGGTTTGAGGGGCATGACTACTTACCATCCACTTCCCGTGATGTCGCAGTTTGACCAGTTTCAGGATTTTCATCCTTTCGAGGGGGCGTTGGGCCAGCGTTTAGCTTCTCGCTATCTTTCAGCATAGGACAGATCCCGTGTGTATGCATGTTGGGATCAGCGTGAGATAGCCGCTTTCTCTATTAGTCATCTAGGTTATTATGCAGAGTATTCCTCATGGATGGAGACAGAGACTACACCGGCTGAGGTAGTATCCACATTAGTGAGTATTGACTCAGATAGTGGAGAGCCCATAGAGGACATTGATTCTCACACCGAGGAGGAGCCATCTACTAGGTTGCCAGTATTTTCTTTAGATTCTCCCAGTACTAGTACTGTTGTGATTCAGCATTCAGCACAGTACTTTGAGCAGAGTCTTCATCTGATGACCTTTGAGAGAGATCATGCTAGATCCCTGATGTTGACAGCTCTTGATGGGAGAGACGCAGCCCTGTTAGAGAGGGACGAGGCATTGGCTCGTAGAGATACTGTTGTTATTGAGCGGAATGAGTTCAGATCAGCCCGAGATGCAGTGATAGTTGAGAGGGATAGTGCTATATCTGCTCGGGATATAGCCGTCACAAATAGTACTGTAGTGAGGTCCCTTACCACTGGCATGCTTATAGAGATGAGCACATATATTGTTGAGCATATGGTGACCATGCAAATGGCTACAGATCTGTTGAGTCGTGTGGACATCCTTGTACAGGAGACCACAGCTTCACCTCCTTCTTCTGATAGGGATGCCATGTTGGGCTTGTTAGCTCGCATATACACAGATTTGTAGATGAGCTCGTACTTTCCTGCACATACTAGCTTAGCCATTTTGTCATGTACAGTTTACATTATGTATATCAAACAGCATTATATATAGCAGGAAATATATTTTTGATCACTTCCCTTTTAGATATGCTATGATACTTTCTTGATATTTGCCTGCTTCTTCAGGGCTTGTGATCTTGATGTATTCTGAATTCCTCCTTGATGGATGGACATTGAGTTGTCTCTGGATAGTTCAGAATAGATCATGGATCTGTGTGTATCCCTACCATCTTTGGTGTCTTGGGATTGGTTTCCATATAGAAATGTGGAGTGGATTGTGGCTTTTCTCTCTGAGATTGACCGCACCAGAGATGGTCGCCAGTACTCCTATTTAGGAGGAGCCTAGTTAATTCTATCTCTTAAGGATTGGTGTTACTCTTAAAGGAACAACCGCAGCTTAGATGGTCTCCGAATCTCATATTGGGAGGAGTTCAGGTAATTCCATCACTTTGGTTTGAAGCCAATAAAATGTAGTGGATTGAAGGATTGATCATAGTACATTTGACAGGTATTTGTGTTTTGGTAGGGGGTTAGACAGAACAATAAATGGCTACCTACGTACTACTATTGAAGAGGAGATCAGGTCTGCGTAGTTCAAACCTGGTGTAAGAGGTTCAATGCTGTTTATGAAAGGCAGATGGGTGTAGAAGTTTTATTGATGAAAAAGGTTGTAGAAGTGTTTTTGTGGTTTTCGTTTTTGTAGAAAAGGGTAGAAATGTTTTTGTTGATTTTTGCTTATTGCGACCGGGCCATATAGAATATGGTTGCCTACGTACTCCCGTGTATCAAGGAGATCAGGTCGACGTAGTTCGCCTCTCAAGGCAAGTTAAAAAGCGGGATCCCATGTGTAGGATAAACTGCGGGGAAGAAAGATTAATCCCATGTACAGGTCAAACTGTGGGCAAGAAAGTTTAATCCCATGTGCAAGATAGACTGCGGGGAAGAGAAAGTTTGATAATAGGTTGAGGACAAACTGCAGGTACGAGAAGTTTGATCCCACGTATGGGTAGCCAAACTACAAACGCGAGAGGTTCAATCCATAGTGGGATGACCTAAGTTGTATGAGCGCAGTGAAGCCAGGCTGCTGGCTTAAAGAGTATATTTCTCTGAGGGGCAAAGTGTAGAAAAGAGTTGTATATGGTAAAAGGTTAAAGAACCGAAATGACTGATGATCTGATGATCCAACACCAGGATGTTTGCTTGATGGTAACTTCAGACATAGTACCGTTTCACGGTGTCTGAGTTGATAAGATGTGGAAATTCATCGCCGTCCATTTCCTGTAATCTGAGAGCACCTCCTGTCAATACCTCCTTGACAATAAATGGGCCTTCCCAGTTAGGAGCGAATTTTTCCTTAGACTGATCTTGGTTGTTTAAGATCTTCTTTAAAACCAAGTCATGTTGTTTAAACTGTCGTAGCCGAACTTTTCTGTTGTAGGATCTGGCGATCCTTTGTTGATATAATTGACCATGAAAGATAGCCGCGGTTCGCCTTTCATCTATTAGAGACAATTGGTGATACATGTCTTGTACCCATTAATCTTCATCCAGCTGAGTGTCCATCAACACTCTAAGGGATTCTATTTATACTTCTATGGGGAGTACTACTTCCATCCCATAGGTTAATGCGTAGGGGGTTGCCCCAGTTAAAGTGTGCATTAATGTTCTATTGGCTAACAGAGTAAGAGACAATAAGTCAGGCCATCCTCTGTGGTTGGCGGACATCTTTTGTATAATCTTCTTGATGTTTTTGTTACCCGCTTCAACAGCACCATTCATCTTTGGACGGTAGATGACGGAGTTAAGGTGTTTGATGTGGAATTTACTGCATAGTTCCTCCATCATTTTGTTGTTGAGGTTCTTAGCATTGTCTGATACGATTACCTCGGGTTGTCCGTATCGACAAATGACATTGTTTCTGAGGAATGCAATAATGACTTCTTTGGTAACCCTGTGGAAGGAGGCTGCTTCTACCCACTTGGTAAAGTAGTCGATCACGGTGAAGATGAACCGATGTCCATTACTAGCTTTGGGCTCGATGGGCCCAATCACATCCATTCCCCACATTGAGAAGGGCCAAGGTGAACTCATATTGTGGAGCTCCCGTGGACGGGCGTGGATAACATTCCCATAAATTTGGCATTGATAACATCTCCTGACGTGGTCATTGTAGTTAGCTTTAAGAGATAGCCAGTAATGTCCTATCCTGAGGATCTTCTTAACAAGGAGGGGGCCACTCATGTGTGGGCCACAGACTCCACCATGGACCTCATCCATGAGTCTCTGAGCTTAGTCCTTATCCAGACATCTAAGGAGACCTAGTCCTGCATCTCTATTGGAGAGTGCATCTCCGCTCAGGTAGAATTTCATAGAAAGTCAATGAATCCGCCTTTGCTCATTCAGGCTCGCCTCAGATGGTGTAGATCCATCTCGTAAGTACTACTTGATATGTTGATACCAATATTGTTGGATGGGAGGTAGTTCATCCGATACTTCTCCAACATAGTTCCCATAGGCTTGTGCCTTTTCCAGGGCTACTGTGAAGCTTGGCATGTGTTCCTTGTCAAGCAGATAAATCAAGGAGGCCAAAGTTGCTAATGCGTCTGCAAAGTCATTCCTATTACGAGGAATGTGTAGAAAGGAGATCTCTTCAAACTCCAAAGCCATTTGTAAAACCTGCCAATGATAAGGCAGTAAACGTAGCTCTTTGGTTTGATAGATTCTCGTGGATTGTTTGACTATCAACTCTGAATCCCCAAAGACTATTAACCGTCTGATACCCATTGAACGGGTAAGTTTTAGCCCCATGATACAGCCTTCATACTCAGATGTGTTGTTGGTGCTGACAAACTATAATTTGACGGCGACGGGATACTGCTCCCCCTTACCGGATACTAGAACTGCTCTAGCTCCAGAACCTTTCGTATTAACAGCTCCATCAAAATACATCTTCCATGCTTGGCGTGTATCGTACTGATGGTGTGGCTGAATTGCCATTACCCCTTCATCGGGGAAGTATGTTTCCAAGGGTTTGAAATCCCCTGAGGGTGCGGTGGCCAGTTGATCCACAATTCCTTGACCTTTAATGGACTTCTGAGTAACGTAAACAATGTCAAATTATTGTAGGATCAACTATCATCTGGCCAGCCGAAAATTCAGTATGGGTTTACTGAACACATACTTGAGAGGATCCATGCGGGATATGAGATGGGTTGTATGCCCATGGAGGTAATGTTGTAACCTCATGGCAGCCCATGCTAAAGCCCAACAAGTCCTCTCAATTAGAGTGTACTTGTGTTCACTGATGCTGAATCTTTTATTGAGGTAATAAATAGCTCGTTCTTGATCTCTATCATCTTTCTGTCCCAGCATGCAGCCCATAGCATTGTCACTTATGGAAAGGTACATGAACAGGGGAACATCATCCCTGGGTGGTACCAAAATAGGAGCTTTGACTAGCTGCTCTTTGATGGTAAGGAAGGCCTTCTGGCACTCATTACCCCATTTCATGGAGGAGTTCTTCCTTAACAGCTTGAAGATAGGCTCACAGGTTGCTGTGAGTTGAGAGATGAACCTGCTAATGAAGTTGATTCTTCCCAAAAATCCCCGTATTTCTTTCTTTGTCTGAGGAATGGACATTTTCGCAATGGCCTAGATTTTGGTAGGATGCAGCTCAATTCCTTTGTGGCTGACTAGAAATCCTAGCAACTTGCCTAATTTAATGCCAAAGGCACACTTGGCAGGATTCAACTTCAAGTTGTACTTGCGCAACCTATTGAAAAGCTTTTTGAGATGGTCTAAGTCTCCTTCCGAGATTTGACAATGATGTCATCCATGTAGATCACTATCTCTTTGTACATTAAGTCATGGAAGAGAGCCATCATAGCTCGTTGATAGGTGACTCCAGCATTGATAAGGCCGAATGACAACCGTCTATAGCAAAAGGTTCTCCAAGGAGTGATGAAAGCAGTTTTCTCACGATCTTCCTCAGCAACCATGATCTGATGGTACCCCGTAAAGCAATCAGCAAAGGAGTACATGTCGTATTGAGCATTATTGTCAATGAGAATGTGGATGAATGGCACAGGAAAGATATCCTTAAGGCAAGCTTTATTTAAATCCCTATAATCCATGCAAATTCGCACCTTTCCTCCAGGTTTAGGTACAGGCGCGATGTTGGATATCCACTCAGGATATGTAGACACCATGAAAATACCAGCTTGAAATTATTTCACAATTTCTTCTTTCACATTTAAACTCCACTCAGGTTTCAATCGCCTGAGCTTCTGCTTGATTGGCTTGAATCCCTCTTTAATGGGAAGGCGATGAAGAACAATGTCAGTGGATAAACCCACCATGTCTTCATGAGACCATGCAAACACATCTTAAAATTGGGTTAGTAGCGTAACCATGTGATTCCGTTGGTTTGGGGTAAGGTCTGAACTAATCTGGATTAACTTAGGGCTTTCTAAGGTTCCAAGATTGAAGGAAATAGTTGAGGTTAGGTTTAGGTTTGTCTTTGACCCATTCTTGAATTTCTGGAGGCACCTCAATGTCCTCTTGTGCTTCCATCAAGGCTAAATTCATCTCTACATCAAAGTCACAATCTTTGTGGAGAAGAGGTACCGTATCAGCAAGTACAGGCACATCTAAATTCAGGGTCCTAAAACAAAATATGCTTTCACTTAGTATATATGAAGTTGTTTAATCATACAAAGTGTTAGCATGTACTGGCAAAAGGACTGCTAATACTGTACAGAAAAGTAAGCAGTTATGATATCTACAGGGCAGAAAGAGTTCCTGCCCATTTTACCCTTGTCGACCAATGTAAGGAGTGTTGCTCCAATTGGCAAGGATAAAGTCCGGGTGGACTGCATTGATGGAGGGGCCGTCATCGTCCTTCTTTTCCCAAATGATAACCGTGATGTTTGGGCAATCATCGTCTGGGGTGTATCTGTTTGTATGTTCATCATGAACAATGATGCGCATGCCCAACATTATCCGGACGACATTTTGTTTGATTCTTTATTTCTCTTCCTTCACTCTGGGATCTGGAACAAAGACTTCTTTTGCTTTGAACGACAATGGTTTGGGAAATATTAGAGCCATCACGCTGGTTGGAACCTTTACATGAGCTTGTGCGGACTCAAAGGTTGATGGCGAAGATAAATGCCGTATGGTTGAAGCCGAAGGAATCTACGGATGCTTATGAGGATTACTTTGACTAGAACTGGCAGAATAGCCTAGTCCAGTTGTCCCAGTTTGCTTGGCTACTTGATTGTGGTATTTAATACCTTGGTGATCTTTACGCAGCCCTTGTCCTGGCTGATGACCCAAGGACATCATTTCCTGAGTAGCCAACATTACTTCGGCAGAGATCTTGGTTACGGGAAATGGCATTCCAATAGCATTGTATTGAGTATTGCTCACTTCCAAGGCATGACAACTGACCGGTTCAACATCTGCATTAGTGTTGATGAATGGCAGGTCCCCATGTTGAGGACACTCTGGTTCAGCGTTGATCGTGACTAGGCTATTGTGATAATCTATTTTAGTTACTGATGAAGGGTGGAGGGGACTGCCCTAGCCATATGAATCCACGGTCTTCCCAAGAGTAGGTTATATCCCAAATCTATCTTGAGTATGTGGAAAGACACGCAGAATGTATGGGGACCAATTTCGATTTGCAACTCAATTACTTCGACTGCATTCCGACAGGATCCATCAAAAGCTTTGCTGATCGTATGGCTACTTCGGATTCGGTTGAGATTGACGTTCATCTTTAGCAACGTAGCATAAGGACATATATTTAGAGACGAACCTCCATCTACCAAGACTCCAGCTAGCATGTATCCGGAGGACATGACCGCAATGTGTAACGGCTTGTAATGACCGGTCCCTTTGGGCTGTATGTCATCATCAGTGAAGGATATCACATTGTTGTTAAAAATGTGATCAACCAGGTGTTGAAATTTTTTCGTATCGACTGGTGTTGGTAAATAGGCTTCTTCCAAAACTTTTAGTAAGATCTTCCGGTGATCCTCAAAAATTAAGACCAAGTCCAAAATTGAGATTTTGTGTGGAGCTTCTCTTAAGCTTACAACCACCTTTGCTTCGTTATGACCCATGGTGCGGAGGAATTTTTCAATCTTCTCCATGGGTATTTTACCCTTTGATTTGATGGTAGACTTCATCACCAGTTGGGGAAGATACAGTGGATTCTCCATCGACACTGTAGCGGTTGTATATGAGGTAGATCCTTCACCTTCTTCATAATTCCACAGAACTGTGTGCAAGCTAACAATATGATTTTGTGCTCTGCATGATAACTTGATTGGTTCGGGAGCGGCCACTTTCAAAGGATTGTTGCTTCCTCTGAGTTGAATTGTTGGTATAGTGAGTGGCTTGACAATTCCATCAGCCTTAGTGGAGAGAACTGCTACCAATCCCTTCCATTTAGTAGGATAGATGTTCTCACTACCACGTAGCACAGTATCATCGTCTGCTATCTGCAGGACACCGTTATCAATGAAATTTTGTATAAAGTGGAGGAGTGCCCAACATTCTTCTGTGCTGTGACCACAAGAATGGGAGTGATATTGACAGACTCCATCAGAAATGTGCCGTCCTGAACTAGGATTGATTGGAGGTTGAAGGGGATTAATCCTTCCTTCATTGATTAGTATCTGAAGGATTTCCTCCATGGGTTGGCCCAGATATGTAAATTCCCTTCTGTTGGCAAAATCCCGACGAGCTTTGGCATTCGCTCTCTTTGCCACTTTGTCCTCCATCATTTCACTTTCTGGAGGTGACGAGGGAATACTCATGACAAGAGGAAGGAGACTAGCATGCTCTTGGCTTACTAACTAGCGTGTAACTTGATGCTGGTAGGTCACCAGTTCTGCCAATTGCTCAATTTGTTTGCAAAGAGCTTTTATCTTTCGTTCCATTGCAAACTGCAACTTGGCATAATCCCACTTGTCAGCATTGTCTTTGATGGTCTGAGATGACTCGCTGCTGAAATCGGAACTCTGTCCATTGCTCTAATTGATCATGTTAACCTCTTCCTCTTTGTGTTGAGGAAGAGGGTTGTCTTGAACGTGAGGTTGATCCGGTTTAGTGACCATGATCTCCCCGTTGTGTATCAAATCTTGGATCTTGTGTTTCAAGGCCCAACAATCTTGAGTATCATGTTCAGGTGCCCCGGCATGATAAGCACATTTCCGAGCAGCATTAAAACCCCTACCATTAGGGTTGGCTAATGGAAGAAGATGTGTGATTTTCTTCTGTGTGGTCAGAAGAGTGAGAATATTCTCGAGAGAGTCCCCTAAGGGTGCGAACACTTGAGGGCATTTGACTTCTCCACCTTTTGATATTGGAGGGTTTGACAATTGTGTTGGAAAGGGAGTGTAATTTATCCTCTAGATAGGCATGTTCTGATTGCCTTTTTGACCCTGTAGTATCAGGGAAACATCATCTTCTTTCTTTTTATGGACCCTCCGGGGGTTGTTTCCATAATTTCCAGATTGGATGTGCTCAACAACAACTTTAAGGGCAGCTAGGTCTTGAATCTTTCCTGACTTCAATCCCATCTCAACCATCTCCCCGTGTTTGATCATTTCAAAAAATGGTTTACCGATGCCGGCTAATACTCTTTCGTAGAAAGGAGCTTCTTGAATGTCTATGAAGGTCATTACCATTTCTGATTCTGTCATAGAAGGAGTTACTTGAGCAGTAAGGAGCCTCCACCTTTGAGCATATTCTCTGAAAGACTCATTGGACTGTTTCTTGACCTTGGTAATCTAGTACCGATTAGGAGCCATTTGAGACTGGAAGCTGTACTTCTCAAGGAAAGCATGTGCCAGCTCTTCCTAACTATGGATCTTTGCATTGTCTAGTTTGGTATACCACGAACGGGCTTCCTCAGTCAGACTCTTTTGGAATAGCTGCATTCTGAGCTTCTTGTCCTCTGCATAAGATCTAAGTTCTCCAGTGAAAACCTTCAAATGGGTGTAAGGATCTCCTAACCCGTCATACTTTTCAAAGTCAGGAGTTTTGAACTTTTTTGGATAATGAACACCAGGGAATATACAAAGGTCGGCATATGAAACACTCCCGTGTGCTCTAATTCCTTTGATAGCGCGAAGGGTTTCTTCCATTTGAAGAACTTTCTTTTTGATGTCACTGGTGTCTAGATCTCTTGTCAGATGGGCGGCATCATGACTTTTGTTGGTTGTATCCAACTGTAATTCAAGTATTGTAATGGCTTTATCAGAACCATGAGTTCCTCCTTGTGTGGAGGATTCAACATGGACGGGTATTTTTGGACCCTGCGTAGATTGATGTAGTTCTTTAAGCAGATCAACCAAATCTATAATTTGTTTACTTAATCAATTAAATTCCTCGCGAGAAATTGGATTAGACTGGTCAGATGAAGGCATGATTGGTTGTAGGCCTGCAGCCTTTTTGGACTTTAACCGGGTAACAGGTCTGAATGCTTCCCTGTGACAAAACTAGTATAGTTTAGTTTTAGCGATGGTGTAAATGTTAACATGGTATGTGATGTGTCCGTTTTAGCAATTTTGTCCTGTAAAATGGATGTTAGTTGTTTGTAATATAGGATAACATGTCAATTAAATACGTACATGCACATATTTCTTCATATTTCTCATTACATGGAGATGAATATGGAATGTAAATTACAAGTAATTGACTTTACAAGTAATTTGATATGGAAAAACATGAAGAGATTTTGCTCCGCATTTGGTTTATCAGAGGCTGACCTATCTTAGGTTCCTCTCGCGGCTTTTCAGCATGAAGGTTCCCAAATCATCGCAATTTACTCAACGGGAAGTTAATCCGGTCTTTCAACTGGAGCAAATTTGGGTGGTGCCTTTCCTGAGCCTCGCGGGAATTAGTCTTCCTACGAGTCCAGTAATCAAACACCGACAGGATAGCCTCCTGGTGGAGGGACCACACAACATACATTCACGTACATCGCGTCTCACCGTATATGAAAATGATGACATATGCGAAGCACTAATGTCACAGGCAGATATAGTTTAAAGCATTAATCGCAGTAAAGATATGCATTCGTACACATTCATCATAAATGTAAATGTAACATCCACACAAAAGCATAGAACAGTCTTGAAAAGCTTGTAATAGTGGCTTAAGTCCTCTTACTTGTATCCCCAACAGAGTCGCCACCTGTCGACGTCGGAATTTTTATCTGTCCCTTTTCGTTACCTATTTTTTTGTGTTCTCATTTTATGTGAGATTTGTTTGAAAAAACAAGTGAAAAAGGTCCGACATGTATAATGTCGACGATTGGACTGTAAGAGTCGCCAGTTGGTTTTTTAACTGGTTGTACCAACACAACCGAGAAAAGATTTGCACATTGACCTAGTGATGTGACACTGCTAAACGGGTCGGTGAAACAGACATTCAATTAGGGTCTGCGGACTTGCTTATGTGGAGGGAAGGTGTTAGGCACCCCCCGACATCCGTGTTGTCACGGTGACCGCCACTTTTCAAGAAACTGTTATATGAATGTGTGTGTGTGTGTGTGTGTGTGTGGGTCAATGTGCTTTTATTTGGAAGTAGTGTGAGGCCTCGTTCGCACATATATACACAGAGTTTGAATTTATATAAAAATTCAGTTTTAAACAAGATATTGCAGTGATGTTTTGTAAAAGAAGTTTTTCAAACCTTTTTGCTCAATAGTAATTGAGACCTCTTACACTTCCATTCTATTATTAAAGGTTCGGTTTGATTACTTTTATTTTTGAGATGCGAAGCATCTTTCTAGAAAATAATATACCAAACAGTGTCGAAATCCTCATGGGTATGAAAACCATCGGAGGATATCCGAACACCGTGAATAAATTTACAAGCTACTTACAGCTGAAAATGTACATCACGGGAACCGAATCTAGATTCAGTGGACTAAATTTGTGATCACATGATTCCTAGGCTCACATGATGCCACAATTGATATAAACGCAGTAAGCAGGTATATATATATATATATATATATATATATATATATATATATATATATAAAAGTTGTAAATATATATACAGACATGATCACCAACCATGAAGCACCTCTATGGGGATCAGAAATGTAAATAAAGCTGTAAAAGCTATCTACCGTCACGGAGGAAACTCTAGGCGGACGAAATGTACAGAAAGCAGTAAAAATGGTCAACCACCACGATAAACTCCAGGTGGAACGAAATGTAAATATATATATATATATATATATATATATATATATATATATATTAACTGTTGTCAAACTTTGTTCGATGAGCCGATGAGCCTGGATTTTACATCTGGTGCGTTTACTGCTTTAATATATATATATATATATATATATATATATATATATATATATATATTAAAGTAGTAAATGCTCCAGACCGAAGTCTAGGCTCATCGAATAGAGTTCGACACGCAGTTCATATATATAAATGTATATATATACAAAAGCAAGTAAACGCTCCAGACCGAAGTCTAGGCTCAATCGAGGCATAACTCGTTAATGTTAGTCCATATATATAAATATATATGTATATACAAACTGAAATAAAACCACGGACCGAAGTCCGGGCAAACACACGCGACACGACTCTCAATGTGAAGAACGATGTGTGCACAAATGAAGAGAAAGGCTTTAAAGTGTGTGAGAAGGCTTACAGTGGCTGCCAAAGAAGACTTCTATATCTTTAAAGTAGATAAACACTAGCTTCCACAGGTACAGAAATAACTATATATGAGCTCATAAGTGTTTAAAATGAGAAAGCACTCAGTATAGGGTGAGTACAGAGCAAATTGGGCAGGGCTTCCTCGCCGTCTCCTATCTTAAAATGGCCACCTCTATTTATAGAGATTGGAGCCGCAGGTACCTGCGGCTCGGCCGCAGGAGTACCAGAGGCTGCCCCGGGTTTCGCGGGTCCCGCGGTACGTGACCCGTATGTAACGTGATGTCCGCTCGAACTTTCAGAATTGCAATCAGGGCATCCAACTGAGGTATATTGGACCTATTTTGGACCACCGTTATCGAGAGTTACGCAATGACATGGGATTAGAGGTTGTACGAAGGCATGAAGATGAGACGATGCCCTCCGGTCTTCAGCTTCAAATTCTATCCGTTATCCTGCGCAATAGTCACTCGGGATTGGTTTTCCTTGGCTTTTGTGGGACATTGTGCATGTATCAAAGCGTTGAGATGGTACCGTGTGGCGTCATGGTGGCGAGATGATGACTTTGCCCCTCACTGGGGTTATCGTCAGTTGGACTGATAAAGCAGACGTTGCTCAGAGTTATCACTGAGATTGGATTGCTGCAAGTGTTGAAGGTCCTCAGTGTCATCTCTGAGGTGTGCCTGTCCTCCCGGTGTTATCTCCGGGTTGGTACTGAGTATCTCATTGTGAGCACCGAGATTGAAGCTGACTGCATTTGAAACAAGCATTTCCGATGTTATCGTCGAAACTACATTCCTTGGGGTTATCGCCAAGGTTGGTAGCTACTCACATGGTTGGGACTGAGACTGGAACATCTCGGGGTTATCTCCGGGATGAATCGGTCTTCTCCGGTGTGCGTTTTGGTATTGGAATTATAGGCCTCGGTGTCATCGCCGAGTTTGGAACTGTTACTCCCGGTGTGTGTTCTGGGGTTGAGACTGTTACTCCCAGTGTGTGTTCTGGGGTTGAAACTGAGCTTCCGGTAGTATCCGGACTGGATGTGGACTGTCTTCCAGGGTTATGTCTGAAAGACGAATCTGCCTTCCCGCAATGTCAGTAACAGGTGTGCAGAAAATTTCGAGTGTCTACACCCCGTGAATAGTATTTCAGGAATAGTAACCCCGTGAATAGTACTCCAGGATGAAAAAGTTAAAACTTATCAAGAATGCTCAGAATAATATTTTCATGAAAAGATACTGGATGAAGTGCAAATATCAAGGATATTATACTAATTTCATGGAATGTAGAAGCCAAAATTTTAACAAACGAGTATAAAATTCGAAATCTAAAACGAAATAATATTACGTACATACTACAGAGTATGGAATAAAATATTATTTCAAGCGAATATTGAATAAAAATAACATCCCTTACGAATATGAAAGAAATAATACCCCTTACCTTAGTAGGAGATTGGATACTGAACTAGTATAGTAACAGAATACTCTTCTTCTTTCTCTCTAATTCTCTCTCTATAGAATTCTCTTGTGAGTCGTAGTGAATTAGTGAGAATGAAAGAAGAAATAAGCTTCTATTTATAGAAGATTTCTAGCTTAGCCCTTGCAATGTGAAGAGGCAAGTGGCTTGACGACTGGTGATGTGAAAATAAAAGTGGTTTGACGCCTGTAATGTGAAACAACAAGTGGTTTGACGCCTGTAATGTAAAATGACAATTGGTCCACGCCTGTAATTTGAAACGATAATTGGTCGATGACTGTAATGTGAAACGACAATTGGTCGACGTCTGTAATGTAAAACGACAATTGGTTCAACGCCTGTAATATGAAACGTCAAGTGGTTTGACGTCTGCTAAAGGCAATTACTATTGGCGAAAGTGACTCTTCGATGATGACATATGGGCACCCATAGAATAAACCAAACTTACCACAACGTCTCATAACAGACTTCTTATTTATATCAAAGATTAAATAAATATTACCACAAATCATTTTATCTTCGATCAATACATTTTTAATCTTCCAATAATTATTCATCATTAATATTATAACTCACAATATTTAACAACCAGATTATTCACACGAAAGAGTGGGCTTTCCGATAAGAATTTCTCCCTATTGGCGCGCAATTAGGTGACCAAACCTCTCCTCGACAGAACTTTCTAGATATCGTCAATATTGCAAATAATAATATAAATAACTTTGCCGTCTCAATTATTGAATTAATAATATAAAATATTATGCAGATGATACTGTGATAATAATTGAATCAATAATATGAGATACTATGCAGCAATTGTTGTAGCAATAATTAAGTAAAATCGAGTGGCTTCTTACGTAAGCATCAATAATCAATACCGTGTGCTACTATGCAACTACGCGTATTACTATATTTTTACCACCGGGTATTTCAACAATTAATGATAAAGCTTTTGCCATTATTTTATAAAAAATATTTTTGTCGTTTTCTCAATTCGACAATAATTCTGTTGTGGGGTCCACCAATGATTGTTCCGTCGTACGAATATTTCCTGTTAAAACGAATATTTCCCGACCAATCGAATATAATATAACAACTTGCGTACTTTGCAAAATTTATAAATATTACCCACAACTATAACATTATATCAAATTCACTCCATAATATTCAAAAATGATATTTATAGAAAATTCATCTTTATTCATAAAAGTTGGGGTCTTACAACCTCCTCTTCTTATGAAATTTCGCCTTCGAAATTAGGGTACGTACCTGGTATGTCGAAGGGGTAAGGATACCTTGATTTTATTTCAGATTCTAACTCTCAAGTCATTTCTTCAACATCGTGGTTTCTCCACAAAACTTTGATTTGAGGTGTAAACTTGGAGCGTAAAATATGCTCCTTCTTATCCAAGACTTTAACAGGAACTTCTTCATACGTTAAATTTTCTGCTATTTCATCCGGTTCTAACTCAATAATATGGTTCGGGTCTTTCACATATTTACGTAACATAGAAATGTGAAAAACGTTATGAACACGAGACATAGTCGGCGGTAAGGCGAGTGTATAGGACACAGTTCCTACTCGTTCGAGGATTAAAAATGGGCTAATAAATCTAGGATTGAGCTTTCTTCTCTTTCCAAATCTCGTAACTCCTTTCCATGGAGCAACACGTAACAACACATGTTCTCCAATATTGAATTCTGCGTCCTTTCGATGAAGATCAACATAACTCTTTTATCGATCTTGTGAAATTTTTATACGTTGTCAGATCGTTTGAATCTTTTCCGTATTCATACGTACCAACTCCATTTCCAACAACGTTGCTTCACCCACCTCATCCCAACATACTATAGAACGACACTTTCTTCCATACAACGCCTCGAATGGAGCCATGCCAATACTTGCTTTGATAACTGTTGTTGTAGAAAAACTCCACTAATGGTAAGAACTTGTCCCAACTTCCCTTGAAGTCAAGGACACAGAGTCTTAATAGATCTTCAAGAGTTTGAATAGTCCTCTCTGACTGCCCGTACGTTTAAGGATGATAAGCCGAACTAAATCGTAAATTCGTGCCCATAGCTTTTTGCAAACTAACCCAAAAATCTTGAAGTGAATCTTGGGTCTCGATCAGAAACTATGGATACTGGCATACCATGCAATCTTATAATCTCATTTATGTACATACGAGTAAAACGTTCAAGTGTATAAGTTTCTCGTATATGTAAGAAATGAGCCGACTTGGTCAATCTATCAACAATGACCCAAATCGCATCTATACCTTGAGAAACCTTGGGTAGACCGGTAACGAAATCCATGGTAATGTGCTCCCACTTCCATTCTGGAATTTCAAGTGGTTGCAATGGACCTTCTGGTACTTGATGCTCCGTCTTAACTCGTTGACAAGTTAGACACCTTGAGTAAACTCCGCGATCTCTCTCTTCATATTGCTCCACCAAAATGTATGTTGAAGATCATGATATATTTTGGTACTCCCAAGATGGATTGCAAACGGTGTGTTATGCTCCTCCATCATGATTTTATACTTTAAATCAGGGTCGTTAGGAACACAAAGTCTGGAGTCGACTCGAAGTATTCCTTCTTCATCGATTCTTGCTCCGACATAGCACCTTCTTGCACTTTCTTCCTCATACGCATCAGCTCCAGGTCTGTAGCTTGAGCAGCTTTAACTTTATCGATTAAAGTGGATTCTACTTATATATTCGCTATCATCACATGGGTCCCTGGAGTCTTTAACTGTATTTTCCTCCTTTGCAAGTAATATAAAATGGGCCTTTGCGTTGACAATATCGCACTCGTACTCCCATATGATCTTCTACTCAATGCGTCAGCTACTACGTTCGCTTTACCATGGTGGTATTAAATGGTATGGTCATATTCTTTCAAAAGTTCAAGCCAACATCGTTGCCGCATGTTGAGTTCCTTTTGGGTGAAGAAATATTTGAGGCTTTTATGATCCGTAAAGATCTCCACTTTCTCCCCATACAAGTAATGCCTCCAAATTTTAAGTGCAAAGACAACAACTGTCAACTTTAGATCATGAGTAGGATAATTCCTCTCATATTCTTTGAGTTGCTGAGAGGTATAGGCTATGACTTTCTCATGTTGCATGAGAACACATCCTAACCCTTTGCCCGAAGCATCACTGTAGATGACAAATCCCTCCGAGCCAGATGCTAATTTCAAAACAGGTGCTGAAATAAGTCTCCTCTTGAGTTCTTGAAAACTCTTCTCACATTCCACGCTCTAACCGAATTTTGTATCTTTTCGAGTCAGCTGAGTTAATGGAGTAGCGATTCGAGAAAACCCTTCTACGAATCTTCGATAATAACCAGCTAAGCCGATAAAGCTACGTACTTCGGTCACTGATTTAGGTTGCTCCTAGCTTTGAATAGCTTCAATCTTTTTCGAGTCAACAAATATTCCATGACTTGATACTACGTGCCCAAGGAATGCTACTTTCTCAAACCAGAACTCACATTTCTTTAACTTGACATAAAGATTATTTTCACGAAGCTTTTGGAGTATCAGTCTCAAGTGTTGCTCATGATCTTCATAGCTTTTGGAATATATGAGGATGTCATCAATAAAGATGACCACAAAGTGATCTAAATAATCCTTGAATACTTGGTTCATCATATCCATGAAGGTAGCTAGATCATTAGTCAATCCAAAAGACATGACTAGAAATTCATAATGCTCGTACCGAGATATGAAAGCCGTCTTTGGAATGTCATCGATTCTAATCATTAGCTGATGATATCCGGAGCGAAGATCGATCTTTGAAAAGAATTTGGCGCCTTACAACTGGTCAAACAGGTCATCAATACGTGGCAATGGGTACCTATTCCTTATGGTGACATGATTCAACTCCCGATAATTAATACAAAGTCGTATACTCTCATCTTTATTCTTCACGAATAGAACAGGAGCACCCCAAGGAGATGTACTAGGACGACTGAAACTGATGTCTAATAATTCCTACAATTGGGTCTTTAACTCCTGAAGTTCAATAGGAGCCATTCGATATGGGGGCTTTGGAAATGGATTTTGTACCAGGTTCAAGGTCAATACAAAATTTAATTTCTCGCTCTGGGGGTAGGCCAGGAAGTTCTTCAGGGAATACGTTAGGAAATTTATTAACAATAGAAATATCATTCGAAACTGACGTATTTTTGTTTAAATCCCTGACATGAACTAAGAAAGCTTGACATTCAATTTTTAATAAACGAATAGCTTTATGGCTTCAGATGATAGTGATTGATTTAAATGGTTTGGTTGCTTAAATTTGCATAATAGGTTGGTTAGGAATATGAAAGCTAACAACCTTACGAAAATAATCAATTTTTGCATGATGAGTAGTTAACCAATCAATTCCTAGAATTACGTCAAATGCAAGTATTTTCAATAAAATAAGATCGACGGGTAATGTGAGGGTGCCGATTTGAACCAAACAAGACTTATAAATAGTGGATATAATGAAGGTTTCTCCCAATAGAGTTTCAACAGATAAGTCAAAGTCTAATTTCTCTGAAGTCAAATTTAAACGTTGAGCGCAAGTAGGAGAAATAAAAGAATGGGTAGAACCGGTATCAAATAAGGTATAGCCTTCGCTTGAGTTTATGATAAGCTTACCCGTGATGACCTCGTTTGAGTTCCTTGCTATTTGGGAGGTCACAGCGAACGCTCTCCCTTGAACTATCGGTTTTGACTTTTCTGGAACGGCCTTTGGTGCCTCCGTCCCAACTGGACTTATCTTCGGTGCGCGACAAAATTGGGCTAGGTGACTTTTTCTTCCACAATTATAACACGCTATGGACTGCATCGCGTAGTTTGTACTGATGTGTCCCTCCCCTCCGCATTTGAAGCATATGATAGGTGGTCGTTCTCCTTCCTTAACAACGTGTGTTGGTGCTGACGTCTTTCCATCATTGTTGAATCTCCTCTTCTTGAAATGTCCACTCTTATTGTCTTGGCCATGATTACCACCGAAGTGGTTACCATTTCTGACAAGTTGATTCCCTCCACGTTTGTTGTCGTCGCTTCGATAACTGCTACCACTGGTATTTTCATTTTTTCAGTTGCTTTCTCTTGGTTGGGTTGACTCGTTATCACGCTCCAATAACTGAGCCCTATTTATAATATCTGAATACAAACACAGTTTATGAGAAATTAGGTATTGATGTATCTCATGTTTTAAACCTCTTAGAAACATCCGCGTCATTCTCTCCTCATTATCAACTAAGTGGGATGCAAACCGGGACAACTCGAAAAACTTAGCTTCGTACTGCGACACGGTCATATTGTTCTGCTCCATCTTGATGAACTCTACCTCCTTCATGTGACGAATACTTTTGGGAAAGTACTTGTCGTTGAACAGTTCTTGGAACTTCTTCCAAGACATGTTCAGTGCGGCAGGTTGAGTACGCTTTACAGATTTCCACCAGTAACCTGCTTCTGCCAGCAACATGAAGGTGGCAAATGGAACTTTTTGCTCCTCGGAGCATCCCAAGACATCAAATATCTTGTTGATCTACTTTATCCACGTCTCCACCTTAAGTGGTTTTGGCTTTCTAAGAAACTCTGGTGGTCCCAACTCCTTGAACTGTTTAGCAGTGACCGTCTGAGAGTTGCCAGTGTTTCCACCTGCATTTCAGACAGGAGTCTCTCTTGCTTGATGTTGCATGAATTGCAGAAAGCCTCTAAACATTCCATCGTTCATTATTTGGTCAGTGTTGTTGTTTGCATGAGGATTGTTGCCTTCTTGATGTACATTATCCTGATTGTTGATCTGTGGAGACTCAACAGTCTCATGTGCTCTATTGCTATTCTCAACATTCTCAGATGTCATTTTCAAATACTGCCACAAAACAAGGGTTAATTGACATGTCACATATTATCCCTATACTCTGACTGACCAATTAAATACAAAATAAACTTAGGTAGGTCATACTATTGAAGGAATTTCCCGTCTCTCCCCTCCTAGTTCTTGTCTCACATCTCAGCCAGGGATCATATCCCTAAGCTTTGATACCAACTGTGACGCTCACAAAATAGGTATACATCATCCATCTTGAGTCGCTAAATACGTGGTAAAGAATATAAATACAAACTTAATTTATACAACTGTTAAATGTCGTGTAGAATACGACACAACATAAACTGTGAGTTTTAATACAAATATTGTCTTCTAGACAGTATTAAAACTCAAAATAAGTCCTAATTACATTTATTATCACACTATTACATAGAATAGTGAGGACTACTAATGTTATCATCTGGACCGTCACTCCGTTCCCCAACTAGTCCCGGCTACGTTCTCATTTCCTGAAGAAGACAATGAAAGCAAAAGGGTGAGCTCAACTAGCCCAGTAAGAAATATTATGACTAAGATAATGTAGAATAATTTATCGTTAGCCTTCAACAGTGTTAAACTGATAAAAAATAACAAACATCAAGTTTAACTGCAGCGGAACAAGCAATCCGTTAGAAGAGTCAAGTAGAGAATAAAATCTACTATCTTCTATGATTTAAAAGGTTTTTCATCACTTTTATCGCTAAGACACAACTTAATAAATAATCCACATCATCCGTGCACTACGGCCAAGGATATTCATTAGTATCACGACCACAAATTATCCATGCACTACGGGCCAAGGATATTTGTGTATTCATCAATGGTCATGATCATGCCAACAACTGTCCATCAATGCACTATGGGCCAATGAGGACTTTTATCACATCATTTGTAACATTACGGTCATGATTATACCGAATAATCCCTCGTCATAATCATACCAAGTCCATCTATGCACTACAGGCCACAGATGACTTTCAACATAATATAAACATGAGAATGATGACAATGATATAAGAATTCAATAAAACAAGTTCAAGGATAAATTTTTAAATATTTGTAATTTAATTTATCCAAAAATCAATAACGTCTAAATTGTCAACATGATACTGCTTTGTGGAGTAAAATTCAAGAATAATATTGTACCAAAAAATAATTTGGATAGAAAACGAATCAATTTGTATCATAAATAGTACCCCGAGTGATTAGTACTCGAGTGAATAGTATCCCGTGAATTGTATTTCAAGAATAGTAACCCCGTGAATAGTACTCCGGCATGAAAAAGTTAGAACTTATCAAGAATGCTCAAAATAATATTTTCAAGAAAAGATACTGGATGAAGCGTAAATATCAAGGATATTCTACTAATTTCATGGAGTGTAGAAGTCAAAATTTTAACAAACGAGAATAGAATTCGAAATCTGAAACGAAATAATATTACTTATATACTACAGATTATGGAAGAAAATATTATTTCAAGCGAATATTGAACAAAAATAACATCCCTTATGAATACGAAAGAAATAATATCTCTTACCTTAGTAGGAGATTGGATACTGAAATAGTGTAGTAACAGAATACTCTTCTTCTTTCTCTCTGATTCTCTCTCTATAGAATTCTCTTGTGAGTCGTCGTGAATTAGTGAGAATGAAAGAAGAAATAAGCTTCTATTTATAGAAAATTTCTAGCTTAGCCCTTGCAATGTGAAGAGGCAAGTGGCTTGACGACTGGTGATGTGAAAAGAAAAGTGGTTTGACGCCTATAATATGAAACAACAAGTGGTTTGACACCTGTAATGTGAAACGACAATTGATCGACGCCTGTAATGTGAAACAACAATTGGTCGACACCTGTAATGTGAAACGACAATTAGTCGACGCCTGTAATGTGAAACGACAATTGGTTCGACGCCTGTAATATGAAACGGCAAGTTGTTTGAAGTCTGGTAAAGATAATTACTATTGGCAAAAAGTGACTCTTAGATGATGACATATGGGCCCCATAGAATAAACCAAACTTACCACAACGTCTCATAACAGACTTCTTATTTATATCAAAGATTAAATAAATATTACCACAAATAATTTTATCTTCAATCAAGACATTTTTAATCTTCCAACAATTATTCATCATTAATATTATAACTCATAATATTTAACAACCAGATTATTCCCAAGAAAGCGTGGGCTTTCCGATAAGGATTTCTCCCTATTGGCGCGCAATTTGGTGACCAAACCTCTCCTCGACAGAACTTTCTAGACATCGTCAATATTGGAAATAATAATATGAATAACTTTGTCGTCTCAATTGTTGAATTAATAATATAAAATATTATGCATATGATACTATGACAATAATTGAATCAATAATATGTGATACTATGCAGCAATTACTGTAGCAATAATTGAGTAAAATTGAGTGGCTTCTTACGTAAGCATCAATAATCAATACCGTGTGTGTGAGGGCCCCGAATCCAGGTTCCAAATCACCTCGGATCCGGTTCGATCATTCTATACAACTATTACTATTTGCGGAAGATATAAACATAAATTGTTTATACAATACATATACTCACTATTCCCTAAGGTCGGGTAACCTTAACTTAATACACATTTCATAACTTTTCTAATATATAACATTATTAACATACAATACTTATACAATTTAGCTGCACACATATCCTAACGCTGGAACTGTCTTTAACCTTTCCTTGTATCCGACGCATTCGCCTTAATCTGCAATATTTTATCATGATATACAAAGGGTGAGCATGAAAGTTGCCTAGCAAGTTTAAGTACAACAATATAACGATATATCATGATTGAAGAGTTTGAATAATAAGATGACTATAATTCAACAATATAATTGTGAACTAGCAGGAACAAGTTTATGACTAAACAAGTATTATACATGAACAAATATATATGAAACCAACTGGTAATGAAGGTGATCAGCCTTTCATACCTGACTTATACATGCAATATTTACAGAGTACAAATTATACATGACAATCAGCAATGATTAACCATAAGCATATCCGAATGAAACACTCTTAGTAGAGTTAAGTAAAACAAACTTGCCTGAACCGTTGATTACCGCAACACAATTTATAACGCTTTATCCGAAGACCTAATATTAGAAATATAGATCTCCAATATATTAGAAAAAAATCTCATCACAATATAATAATATAATATATATACACAGAATAACCAAAACACATAACACATAATCCTATCATTCTATAACACACATAGGACTCGGTATCAAGTCAAACTTTTACGGTCTGAGTTGAACCTGACACAAAACTGACATTCCGACGGTATAGTCGGACTTTTATCGAGTCTAAGTTCAATTAAACTCTGTCTAACACTTAACAATTATCTCAGATAATTTCAATAATAGTCAAAATATTTTTTACAGAATTGTAATAATTTTTAAATAATTATTACCAGTTATCCTGATTTTTCAATCATTAAAAACGTATTTAAATAAATTAAATATCACTTAATTCTTTTATCATTAATATTTATTTATTATCAAATATTAATGAAATACATGACATCATATTATAATATATTTATAATATCACAAAGTATTTTTAATACATCAAAATCATATATATATGATTTTTAAACACTTAAATCCATTATCCAATAATTTCTTTTAATATTAAAATATTAATATTTTCATGACAAAATATCAAAAGTTATATTTTATAACTTAAAATATTTTTATAATCTTTAAATCATTTTTATATGATTTATAAATCATTAATTCTATTTTTTCATAATTTATTTAATATATTGATTAAATAAACTAATTATCATTAATAATAATTTATTAATGAATTTCATCACAAAATATTAAAAGTCATTAAAAATAACTTAAAATATTTTCTAATACCATAATATAATTTTTTATGATTTTTCATGTATTTAAATCATTTTTAAATCATTTATTTAATATTATAATTAAATAAATTAAATATCATTTATATTCCAAAAATATTAAATATTTATGAAATAAACTTAAAATAATTAAAAACTATTTTTTAGAATTTAAAATAATTTTTCAAAATTTATTATGTATTTTTAATAATTAAAAATCATTTTTATCAATTTTTAAATAATTTCTGGAAAATAATAGTAATAAACTGTCGCTAAAGGGTCCTATAGCGACAAACCCGTCGCTATAGGTGTTCTTGGTGTTCTTGGGCCAAGCCCAGATCTTCAAAGTCAGCTACCAGGGCACCATGTTTGACCTTCGATAGATCTTTGGTCATTCTATTTCTGGGCTAGCTAATCGGTTAATGTTGCTGTACTAATGTAGTACTACAACCCTAAATCAGTTTCATGACTAAAAAGCATTACATCCGCAAGATCTAAGCTACAGAAAAACATGTCAGAGCTGTTCTTTATTTCTGGGTTTTCCAGAAATGAAGAACAGTTGCTAGGTCTTACTTTGAGTCTCCGGATCTAGGCCTTCCAAGTATGAATAATGTAATATTAAGGTTCAATTTTGTAGTACTCATGTCCCTGTACCACTACATATCCTCAGATCATTTTAAAAACATCAGATCTAAGCTATCAAGGCCGGTCAAACTAATAGTCAGTAAACGGGTCTTGAAGATTCTGGGTTACCCATAATCTCCTTCCGGCATGTAGGTCAACGGTGGTTTGACCACGTATACATTTGATTCTGAGTATGATCTAAGTGATCTAATGGTTTGAGAATGTAGATAACATGTCAGACTACAATATGAAACCAACAACATAACTAAAACACTTAATATAAGCAAGATCAAGGACTCAGAAAATGTTGTCAGACGAGATCTGGGTTTCTGGGTTGCCCAAAAACTCAGTCTCCATGACCGGTCAACGCAGTTTGACTGCTCATATCTCTCAATCTAATCATGATTTGGCCATGTTTATAGTTTCAGATCAAAGACCATACAACATACTATAAGTTATAACTCTTAAAACATACAAACAATAAACAGGAAATGATCTATGAGCCCTGACATTTTGCTGTCAAGCCATGTTCTAGGGTTCATAGTCAGTTTTGAAAAATCTTGATTTCGTGCATCTTGATATTATGGATCCATGATCCAACAACTCAAATCCTTAAAAGACACCCTATTACACATATCTAAACAACAAATAACAACATCAAACACAAGATCTAAGAATTTCTAAAATTAGGGTTTATACATCTTTCTAACTTGAATTTTGATTTCTGATCTTTGATCTTGTTCTTGGCTTGCTAATACTTGATCATGGTTTGGTTTCTCACACTTTCTCACTCTAACTCCCGAATTTCTAAAGAGAGAAGGTCTTGGTGGAAGATGAAAATGAAAGTTGCATTTTCTCTCTTTAATCTCTAAAAATGACTTGATGCAAAGAATATGGCTATCCAATTGGCTAGATTGCTGAGATTTTAAGTCAAGGAGTGGTTAGGGTTTGCTCACCAACCACAAATATGGTAATATTCTTACTCCAACCAATTAAAAATCTAAAAAGGGCATTATGGTCATTTTAATTTTATATTTAATGGCAATCTTGTCAATTAGCCAAACCCTTAGGGTTTAGGGTTTAGTTAGAGTTTAGGGTTTGAGCCATTTAGGTTTAAACCCTTAGGTTTTAGAAATTAAATTCTAGAATTTCCAAATTAGGTTTTCAAAAATAAAAAAAAATAATATTTCTAAATTATAATTAGAATTTTCTAATTATATTAAAATTTCTTAATCATAACTCTAATCTTTCTAATTAGGATTAATATTTCCTAATTATAATCGCTAACTACGCAATTAGGGTCAATATCACGGATTAGGGTTTACAACCCAAAATTAGGGTTTCTAATAGAAAAATTAATTTTTTAAAAATAGAAATTAAATTTTCGTAATTAGATTAGAATTTTCTAATCTTTGAAAATTAGGATTAATATTTCTTAATTAACATTAAAATCATTAAATTAACACTTACGTTTTCCCCAATTATAAATTAGGGTTTATATTTCCGAATTAGGGTTTCAGATTCCTAAAACTGAAGATAGGGTTTCCAGAACCGATTTTTAGGGTTTCTTGTTAAACGCTAGGGTTTTCTAACCGAACGTTGACGTTCTTAATATATAATCAGGGTTTGTTACAAATATCATTTATCTGGTCAACCCTTGACCCTTAACCACATACTGTACACATATACACAAAACGTAATCACGTATTTCCTTAATCCTGAATAATTCACCTAAATCGTTCTTAAAAATCTCAAACGCATATACTTATTTTCTGTCTAGGTTCTAATTTTGAACCTTAAAGCAATTAATAAAATTTTAAAAAAAATATTCAAAATTCTCGGGTTGTCACATTCACCCCTTCTTCTAAAAATTTCGTCCCCGAAATTTACCTTACACCATACACCATACACCATACACCATACCTTCTCACCATTCACACACATTATCATATGCTACCCAATACATCTTTCACAAGAGTAAAAATTTTCAAATTGTGCTGAGGGGTCATATAGACCATGAACTACTGAGGTTTATAGGTATTATTACCTGCTACCTATTTCAATTAAGAAAAAGGTATTCTACCCCGTACAAAGGTTAACAGTATGTTTACAATCACAAAGAAGGTAAACTACCAGTACGGGTACTTTAAATGATCAATCTATTGTACCTTAGTAATCGGAACGACTATATTCGTTCTTAGATTGGAATATTTTATCCAATTAGTATATCCCCATTTTTAGGGTTGTTCACCTCAGACTTATCATAGGATTCCGCACCAAAACAATTTAGGTCAGGAAATTTCTTTCAATGAACACTTAGAGTTTTCATAACATTAGTCTAGCTGAATCAAATAGCATAGACTCATATCAATAATTCAATTCAATCGAATTATTAAAGTGTAGCCAAACCCCGTTGGCAAATTAAAATTTTTTTGAAAATATTTTCGAGAATGACGTCATGATGCCGTACTGTATTAACAGTCCGTTTGAAGATGCCGTCATTGTATGACTTTGTCATAACACATCATACAGTAGTGGAACAACGATTTTAGATCAAATTCACACTAACTATTCCTGTATTTACAACTCCATCAAATTTTTATCATCTCTGCACCAGGTTATATGGTACATGAGTGACAATTAAAACTCATTTTGATATTTTAAATCGTTTGTGTCTAGCTAAAATAAGTAGCATAGACTATACTTTAAACCATTTCAAAAATGATTACGAGTCTACATATTTTATTTTATAGGCACATAGTGCGTATTTAGCTTGATGTCAAAATTTCGAAGTCTAGCATAGCTAGGAGTTTTGGAAAACTTATTTCTTCACTAGTAATCATTTGCTTAACAATCTATCTGTTCCTATTATCCTCAATATTCTGTTTACACACAACTATATCCAGTTCATCACATCACACTTATGAGTTCATTTACTTGCCACAATCATATGAGTTTAAGAACTTGTCCTAGTCTGACCTTTGGCGTCCGTTCGCTGAGGGGTTCATAAACATTACATATAACTATGAGTCAAGAATGTCACATAAGTATGAGTTTTAAGAACTCGTACTTAACCTTATATCCTCTACCTATGACCTATCTATCTGTTATACACATGAGAAAGGAATCACCCTCTTAACATGCATATATCAAATAGCGCGACAAAAATATTTCAATGATTATCATTGTCAGAACTAAGTAGTTTTTACACCAAGTACAATTCCCCGCCCATACAAGAAATCATACAACTCAGCTGCTGACATGATTCCTCAATTGAATCCCCACCTAACACTAACACCCTTCTCAATACGAATTTCATTTAATCCGTATTCATAATCCATAACTCTTTTATTAGTTTTCAGAGTACAACTGCCACACAACAAACTTTGTTATAACTTTTCAATCATTAGATTGACTCTTCTTCCTGTTATCACCTTATCAGATCATGGGGTGATCGCATCGTATATATTACAATTCATTTCTATGTCTTGATCGTTTTGTTTTACGATCTTCTATCACTGCACTTTCAGTCTTTTAGACTCTATCTATTTCGCACTACTATTCAACTTTTATTATCAGAGTTAGAGAACTCTGTATCTTATAACTCACCGAGATTCATCTTTGAATCTTACCGACCCAATTAACTTTATGTGAGTTAGTAATTATCTTAATCACTGCGGTTATTAGTCTCAGGTATTCCTACCTAAGCTTCATAACCAACAGCTTTGATACCAACTGTGAGGGCCCCGAATCCAGGTCCCAAATCACCTCGGATCCGGTTCGATCATTCTATACAACTATTACTATTTGCGGAAGATATAAACATAAATTGTTTATATAATACATATACTCACTATTCCCCAAGGTCGGGTTACCTTAACTTAATACACATTTCATAACTTTTCTAACATATAACATTATTAACATACAATACTTATACAATTTAGCTGCACACATATCCTAACGCTGGAACTGTCTTTAACCTTTTCTTGTATCCGACGCATTCGCCTTAATCTGTAATGTTTTATCATGATATAGCAAGGGTGAGCATGAAAGTTTCCCAGCAAGTTTAAGTACAACAATATAACGATATATCATGATTGAATAGTTTGAATAATAAGCTGGCTATAATTCAACAATATAATTGTGAACTAGCAGGAATAAGTTTATGACTGAACAAGTATTATACATTAACAAATATATCTGAAACCAACTAGTAATGAAGGTGATCAGCCTTTCATACCTGACTTATACATGCAATATGTACAGAGTATAAATTATACATGGCAATCAGCAATGATTAACCATAAGCATATCCGAATGAAACACTCTTAGTAGAGTTAAGTAAAACAAACTTGCCTGAACCGTTGATTACCGCAACACAATTTATAACGCTTTATCCGAAAACCTAAAATTAGAAATATAGATCTCCAATATATTAGAAAAAAATCTCATCACAGTGTAATAATATAATATATATACACAGAATAACCTAAACACATAACACATAACCCTATCATTCTATAACACACATAGGACTCGGTATCAAGTCAAACTTTTGCGGTCTGAGTTGAACCTGACACAAAACTGACATCACGACGGTCTAGTCGGACTTTTATCGAGTCTAAGTTCAATTAAACTCTGCCTAACACTTAACAATTATCTCAGATAATTTCAATAACAATCAAAATATTTTTCACAGACTTGTAATAATTTTTAAATAATTATTACCAGTTATCCTGATTTTTCAATCATTAAAAACATATTTAAATAAATTAAATATCACTTAATTCTTTTATCATTAATATTTATTTATTATCAAATATTAATGAAATACATGACATCATATTATAATATATTTATAATATCACAAAATATTTTTAATACATCAAAATCATATATATATGATTTTTAAACACTTAAATCCATTATCCAATAATTTTTTTTAATATTAAAATATTAATATTTTCATGACAAAATATCAAAAGTTATATTTTATAACTTAAAATATTTTTATAACCTTTAAATCATTTTTATATGATTTATAAATCATTAATTCTATTTTTCCTTAATTTATTTAATATATTGATTAAATAAACTAATTATCATTAATAATAATTTATTAATGAATTTCATCACAAAATATTAAAAGTCATTAAAAATAACTTAAAATATTTTCTAATACCATAATATAATTTTTCATGATTTTTCATGTATTTAAATTATTTTTAAATTATTTATTTAATATTATAATTAAATAAATTAAATATCATTTATATTCCAAAAATATTAAATAATTATGAAATAAACTTAAAATAATTAAAAACTATTTTTTAGAATTTAAAATAATTTTTCGAAATTTATTATGTATTTTTAATAATTAAAAATCATTTTTATCAATTTTTAAATAATTTCTGGAAAATAATAATAATAAACTGTCGCTAAAGGGTCCTATAGCGACAAACCCGTCGCTATAGGTGTTCTTGGTGTTCTTGGGCCAAGCCCAGATCTTCAAAGTCAGCTACCAGGGCACCATGTTTGACCTTCGATAGATCTTTGGTCATTCTGTTTCTGGGCTAGCTAATCGGTTAATGTTGTAGTACAAATGTAGTACTACAACCCTAAATCAGTTTCATGACTAAAAAGCATTACATCCGCAAGATCTAAGCTACAGAAAAACATGTCAGAGCTGTTCTTCATTTCTGGGTTTTCCAGAAATGAAGAACAGTTGCTAGGTCTTACTTTGAGTCTCCGGATCTAGGCCTTCCAGGTATGAATAATGTAATATTAATGTTCAATTTTGTAGTACTCATGTCCCTGTACCACTACATATCCTCAGATCATTTTAAGAACATCAGATCTAAGCTATCAAGGCCGGTCAAACTAGTAGTCAGTAAACGGGTCTTGAAGATTCTGGGTTACCCAGATTCTCCTTCCGGCATGTAGGTCAAAGGTGGTTTAACCACGTATACATTTGATTCTGAGTATGATCTAAGTGATCTAGTGGTTTGAGAATGTAGATAACATGTCAGACTATAATATGAAACCAACAACATAACTAAAACACTTAATATAAGCAAAATCAAGGACTCAAAAAATGTTGTCAGACGAGATCTGGGTTTCTGGGTTGCCCAGAAACTCAGTCTCCATGACCGGTCAACACAGTTTGACTGCTCATATCTCTCAATCTAATCATGATTTGGCCATGTTTATAGTTTCAGATCAAAGACCATACAACATACTATAAGTTATAACTCTTAAAACATACAAACAATAAACAGTAAATGATCTATGAGCCCTGACATTAGGCTGTCATGCCATGTTCTAGGGTTCATAGTCAGTTTTGAAAAATCTTGATTTCGTGCATCTTGATGTTATGGATCCATGATCCAACAACTCAGATCCTTAAAAAGACACCCTATTACACATATCTAAACAACAAATAACAACATCAAACACAAGATCTAAGGATTTCTAAAATTAGGGTTTATACCTCTTTCTAACTTGATTTTTTATTTCTGATCTTTGATCTTGTTCTTGGCTTGCTAATACTTGATCATGGTTTGGTTTCTCACACTTTCTCACTCTAACTCCCGAATTTCTAAAGAGAGAAGGTCTTGGTGGAAGATGAAAATGAAAGTTGCATTTTCTCTCGCTTTAATCTCTAAAAATGACTTGATTCAAAGAATATGGCTATCCAATTGGCTAGATTGCTGAGATTTTAAGTCAAGGAGTGGTTAGGGCTTGCTCACCAACCACAAATATGGCAATATTCTTACTCCAACCAATTAAAAATCTAAAAAGGGCATTATGGTCATTTTAATTTTATATTTAATGGCATTCTTGTCAATTAGCCAAACCCTTAGGGTTTAGGGTTTGGTTAGAGTTTAGGATTTGAGCCATTTAGGTTTAAACCCTTAGGTTTTAGAAATTAAATTCTAGAATTTCCAAATTAGGTTTTCAAAAATAAAAAAAAATTAATATTTTTAAATTATAATTAGAATTTTTTAATTATATTAAAATTTCTTAATCATAACTCTAATCTTTCTAATTAGGATTAATATTTCCTAATTATAATCGCTAACTACGCAATTAGGGTCAATATCACGGATTAGGGTTTACAACCCAAAATTAGGGTTTCTAATAGAAAAATTATTTTTTTAAAAATAAAAATTAAATTTTCGTAATTAGATTAGATTTTTCTAATCTTTGAAAATTAGGATTAATATTTCATAATTAACATTAAAAGCACTAAATTAACACTTAGGTTTTCCCCAATTATAAATTAGGGTTTATATTTCTAAATTAGGGTTTCAGATTCCTGAAACTGAAGATAGGGTTTCAAGAACCGATTTCTAGGGTTTCTTGTTAAACGCTAGGATTTTCTAACCGAACGTTGACGTTCTTAATATACAATCAGAGTTTGTTACAGATATCGTTTATCTGGTCAACCCTTGACCCTTAACCACATACTGTACACATATACACAGAACGTAATCACGTATTTCCTTAATCCTGAATAATTCACCTAAATCATTCACAGAATTTTGAAATCCTCAAAATTCCTTCTTAAAAATCTCAAGCGCATACACTTATTTTCTGTCTAGGTTCTAATTTTGAACCTTAAAGCAATTAATAAATTTTTTAAAAAAAAATATTCAAAATTTTCGGGTTGTCACAGTGTGCTACTATGCAACCACGTGTATTACTGTATTTTTACCACAGGATATTTCAATGATTAACGATAAAACTTTCGCCGTTATTTAATTTTATAAAAAATATTTTTGTCGTTTTCTCAATCCGACAATAATTCTGTTGTGGGGTACACCAAAGATTGTGCCGTCGTACGAATATTTCTTGTTAAAACGAATATTCCCCGAGCAATTGAATATAATATAACAACTTACGTACTTTGTAAAATTTATAAATTTTACCCACAACTATAACATTATATCAAATTCACTCCATAATATTCAAAAAATGATATTTATAAAAAATTCATCTTTATTCATAAAAATTGGGGTCTTACACTTAGACTCAGCTACTATAGAATTTAGTTCATACCCTAAATCAATTACTCTCTTCATTATTTTAATTAATAGTATACTTATTTTTTCACCTTGCCACACTATGAAATTCTCATAAACATTAAGTTAAGCCTTTCATCAATTCCACCATAACACATAGTTGTTACATACTTAACTTAATTTAATTAAATTACTATATCTCATGTCACAACAATATTTATTTATATTCAAATAAATAATCAATTCTCATTAATTTAATTATTAATAAAATCCAGAAAATTCTTAGATATTACAACCTAGGGAGGGGAAAATGGTCATTTTGCCAACTTAACATCATTTCAACTTATTTCACCTCAAACTGAGTCAAAAGATGTCACACAAGAACCATAGCTTAAATCCTAAGTGAAAACTGCACAAGACAGCTCAACGGATAGACTGCGAAGAGTTGGAGATTTGGTCATGGACCCATCTTTTTGACTTCAGACAATGTCTAATCCCATGTCATTGTGTAGCTCTCGTCAACGGCTTTCCGAAAAGGAACAACAGGCCTCCATCGGATGTCCGGATTGAAAGTTATAAAGGTTTGAGTGGACAGTGCGTCGCCCGAGTGGACGTACTTCGAGACGACGAGACCCGCAAAGCTTGGGGTAGCCCGAATAGCTGCAGGTAAACACGCGATTGCCGCAGGTTGACCCGCGGCCATCTGATCTATAAATAAACCCCTCCATCAGCTCATTTGAAAAAAAATAGAAGAAAAGAGAGAAAACTCTATCTATTTCAGTCATTAACCTCTTCTAAAGTGCTTTAAAATTTGTGATTCTTCTTTCTAAACGCTTTTAAGCTCGTGTTCTACAACATACTAAAATTTAACAGGTGAAAACCTAGTTTTCAAGCTCCAAAAGTGATCTAAAGTCTTCTCGGCAACCCACTATAAGATTTTTAAGCTTCCTACTACTTTGATATATATATATATATATATATATATATATATATATATTTATATATCTGCTTTAACTGCTTTTGCAATGTAGATATTTAATATTCCAGCATGTGGACTAGATTTATCTAACTCTAGCTATGTCTAGCTTTTAACCGGTTCAAAAGTGACTTAATTGGAACCGTTGAAGCTAGAATGGCTTAGATTTATTTAAATCTAGTTTTCTTTCTAGTTTTTGTACATATTAATCTATTATATGAGCCTAGAAACCATGACATCGAAGATTCAGCCTGTGAATCTAGATCTAGTTCCCACGATGGACACTTTTCAGCTGCTACCTACTTGTAAATCATCTATGGTGTCTGGACAGCCTTGGATGGCTCTCATGTCCATAAGGAGCCCCACACTTCTTTGTATCTTATTTTCTTAAAGATGCTTCGCATCTCGAAAATAAAATCAATCCAGCCGAATATGGAATAAAATGGAAGTATCAATGGCCTCAATTACTATTGTGCATAAGGGTTTGAAAATCTATTTTCCAAAATTTCACCGCTATATCTTTTTAAAATTGAACTTTTATACAAATCAAACCCTTTTTATATAGGTGAAAATGAGGTATTTCACTACTTCCAGATAATTGCACATAGGCCCAATAAACACACATACATATACACACACGCACGTAGATAATTAAAGAAATTAAAAAGTTGCGATAACCGTGTTTTCACAGAAGTCGGGGGGTGCCTAACACCTCCCCCCGCTTAATCAAGCCCCCGAACTGAATGAATCTCTATTTTCAAGGCATGTTAAACAGAGTCCAACCATTGGGCCTTTGTGTAAACCTTTTCAAAATCAGTTGAGTTGGTACAACCATTTCAAATCTACCAACTAGCGACTCTGATTTTCAAATCGTCGACATTTATATGTCAAACCTTTTTAAAACTCGCCTTTTCAGACAAAACTCAACTAATAGAGAACACAAAAGGGTAACAACAGAAAGGGGTACAATTTTCCCAACGTCGACAGTACGTTCTGTAAATGAGACTTTTTCTGTAAAATATAGGGAATAATATTTATACTCATGTTGACTAAAATGAAATAAAATTAATATTAATTTTAAATTTAAAAATATCTCAATTAAATTTTTTATCAAAATATACCTCAAATTTACTTCAAAAAAATAATAATGACTCATATATTTGGTAACGAAGGGAAACAAACACCAATTCTTAATTTTTCTACTAAACTATTAATAATAGCACTCCCTCGATGTTATAAAAACATATATTATTATTAACTTTTTAACAAATATTAAAATTTACATAAAACCATTTAAATAGTTTTTAATATAACTTTATAATTTAAGTTGATTTTTTAACCTATTTTAATGTTAATGACATATTTACAAAAATAAAATAATTATCATATATATCACATACTTGCCATATTAATATCAATCCCAATCTCTTATTCTTTTATAGATATTGATATTTTCACATAACTTTTTGATATTTTCGCATGAAAAGTATCGCTATAGATGTATAACAACGGTAAAAATTGTTGCTATATGATCTATAGCAAAGTTTTTCATGTGAAAATATCAAAAAGTCATGTAAAAATATCAGTTTCTGTGATAACCCAAAAATTTACAAAATCTTGAATGATTAGAATAAAAGTTAAAGAATAAAACCTAGATGAGAATTTGAGGATTTATTTAAAATTTTCAAGTAAAACCTATATAGTTTGATGTTCGAATTAGAATAGAGAAAATATGGGTTCAAAATTCCAAAACCCCAGAAATGAATTAATATGTACTTGAAGGAATATCAAGAATAAGGTATTACGATACCTATAAATTTTGTAACGACCCCAAAATTTATACAACTTAATTCTCGACTTCGGTCGTTAACCATACATTAAATCTCTAATTTTACATCATTATTCGATATTAAAAATCACTAAATTGCGGAATAATTAAAATTTTTATACATCTCCTTTTGTCTTGCCCTAAATCGTAACCTTTACATTACATCTCTTCGATTCAAATCAAATGTCATGAATCATTACAACAAACTGACTATACAAAGTCTTACATCATAACTAAATATCCATATACATTGGATAGCTCAACTTACAATTCAACAACATGTTACATTTAAGATAGGAAATACATTTCTCATAAAACATAAGTAATCTTTGTGAATATAGATCTCTATAACTCACTTAGCACATATCTTTACCTTAAAGTTTGTACCTGCAAAAGTGGTTATTTGCAAGAGTGAGCTCGACAGCCCAGCAAAGTCTAACAGTTTTCATGCATCACATAGCACATAATAACACACTCGATATACAACTCATTAAAGTAACATGACATACATGCTTTTAACTCACATAGCAAATATAAAGATTGAGTTCCTTACTCAATCATCATTACTTAGCCAAAACAATGCAGTCATAGATTGACTTTAACATTTCATGATTTCAACATGAATAACATATCATGCAATTTAAAACAGTTCATCAAGTTCACGTAGAAAATAGGAACCGAAAGACTTGCCTTGATCGTTGTTTACCAATAATAGCTTAACAGCTTACAAATATCTGCAGTTCACGTGCCCTACACAATTATATAATCATACACATCAACTATTAGTCACATAACAACACATAACAATTGTAATGTAAACTCTACTCCACATCTCATAATCTTTCCTATTAATAAATACATAATGGTCAATTAGATTGTGTTAACTTTTCGACTTATGACTCACTATATTTCTTCTTAGTCAAACTCGAAGTTCAAGTGCTTAAGTCTTGCTAGGACTACTTATTGGTTTTATATTAAACCCATTCCATATCTTATAATATCCATTTCAATGGAATTGAAACACTTTTTAAGTTCATTAACACTTGGCACGGCGTTTCGACGTTCAATCGTCACACGCCCGATTTGCCTCTCTTGTGTATGCTTACTATGCTTCTATAACTTATCTAATACATTATTTATTAATGTTAAACATCATTATATTTACTATTATTCATGTTTTGTAACTTAGGATAACATCTTTTATGGTCTGGATCACGACACATGCATATGTGCATGTCCGACACCCTCCGATTGCCTCTGAAAACACAACAGTCCTAAAGATGACCATTTTGACCCATCCTAATGACTTCAAATTGAAAACCTTAAAGAACGAAAGTTGTAGGTCTACTCGTCCTCGTTCCGGATCATCTTGAATCACCTCAATCGAAGTTCGTATGAGGAAGTTATGGCCATTTTACTACAGGAGGCCAAAACTGTCCAAGTCAGACTTCTGTCCCCGCGCTGGGGCGCGAGGACTAAGCCAACTAGTGGTGCTGGGGCGCGAGGTTGGCGCTGGGGCGCGAATTTCAGCACTGGGGCGCCAACTTCTGGCGCTAGGGCGCGAATTTTGGCGCCGGGGCGTGATTTTTGGCGCTGGGGCGTGAATTTTGATGCTGGGGCGCCGAAACTCGCAGAACCCAACCACGAAGAACAGAACAACTGATTTGTTTGTCTGTTACTTCAATTTTAACACTAATTAACACCAATTAACATGTATAACCTAAGCTAATTACACATATACACATTACCCAACATGTATATACTAATTATCAACGACTAAATCATGATTCTAGAAATCTTAAATCATTGAAAGCTTTATTTTAAAAACCAAACTCCATAACTGACGTTTATACACTGTTATACCAATTTGATTTTAATTACTTCAAACTACGATTCTCTGTAGTTTATACCCAATTAACCATTCGCAGTTCAATTTCACAATTTCACAATTAACATATACTAATTTTGATATTTCTACAAACCACGTTCATACGTGAATGTTTACTGCAAAACCAATTCTTCTTTCTTTGTGAATGCTAGCATACTTCTCATATATACATACATGTGCTAATATAACAACTACAGTTACAAATACACTTAATATCATACAAAGCTATATATATATATATATATATATATATATATATATATATATATATATATCCACAATTCATCTTTTACAATTATTTTACAGAGAACTTTTTGGAATAAGAAAACTAAACTTTAAAATAAAATAAGAGGATTAATATCCTACCTTTGATTTAAGAAGATAATGGCTATCATTTTGATTATCAAGCTTCTTTTTCCCAATTCCTTTCTCAAAAACCTGTTAGAAATCACTCACTTTCTCTCTAGAGTAATATCAAATTTTCTCTGTATTCTTCTTCTTCTCTCCCTTTTCTTCAACTGAGTCTTTCTTTTCTCTTCTAACATACGTAGAATAGTATAACGTATATAGTAATAATATATATTAATGATATAATATAAATATAGATATAACTTATATCAGTTATGTAAGTTTTTGAAAATCAAAAGCTATAAGGCTTGTTTGGCTAACCACTAAAAAAATAATCAATTAATCCTTATGCCTTGTTTGGTAAAACACAATTAGATTAAAGACTTAATAGGCATTAGGCTTTGTTTGGCAAAACTAAATTAAACACTTTTAATTTATTTTAATAACTCCTTTATAACAAGGTTATTTGTCACACTTCTATTAAAATAAATAAACAATTTAATCAATTCAAATACTACTCTATTAAATTACTTTAACACATAAATCATTACCACATAATTATAATTTCCTTTATAATTATAATTTTATTCAACCAACTAACACTTTATTTTAATTACAAATTCTAATTATAAATATTATAATTCATTTAATCATTATTAACTCTCTAACTTAATTATTAAATTAAATTAGTATATAATCTCATAACAATTAATTTTCTTAGTTCCTTAATTATTTATTCAACAAATAATTCACTAAACGACATCAACTCAAATTGAACAATTATTTATTCAATAATAAACATATCCATTAAATATTTATATAATTCAATAAATATTTAAATATTATAATAAAAATCTGGATTGTTACATCATTCCCTCCTTACAAGGATTCTGTCCTCAGAATCACAACTGAAGTCACTCATTCGTTACAATCTTCCCTACTTACAAAGATTCTGTCCCCAGAATCGAAGACACAAATTACACAAATAACTCAGAGAAATCTTTCATCATTTTATCTAAATATTGATTCTATATTTCCTACTACATTCATTACCTAACAAATTCTATGTTTCATTTCATAACTTTTATTTGAACTCAATTATATTTTGAGTAATATATATCTTTTAACCCATTCATTTCCTTTTCTAAGGATCATTATCATAAACACTCGGGAATCGCTATCATAAACATTCGGGATTTTACATTCACCCTTTCTTCTAAGAATTTTGTCCTCGAAATTTTATTTATTAATTTTTATTCATTCACTCTATTGAAGTAGATTTTACGTCACTACTTCATTCATTCATTGGTTTCTATAACCACTTTCTTTCCACAAAGATCATTCTACAATTATTAACTTTTCTATTAAAAGTTTAACATTATTCTTTGATAACTCATCTATTTCTCACTTCAAAATCTCTTTTCTCACTTATTCAACATATTCATCATTCAGTGTCGTATTCTACGACTCACTTCTTTCTAAGGAATACTTTCCTTTTTCACTTCCATCTTACAGAATAACAAGAATCTTTCACAATTGTTCAATAATTGGGAAGTAGTTTGAATAACTCAGGAATTTTAAAAGATTCCAAATCATGCTGAGGGTCATAAGACCACGAACTATGTCCACAGTTGCAAGTAATCTTTCAACTTCAACTTTAATAGTCATAAGACTATAAGGACCCCGTACTTTGGGTGTTAAGCCCTTCGTACGATGTATTGTGCACAAACATTTAAACGCTATGCATATGTCCATAGTTATAAGTAATCTTTCAACTTAAACTTTAACAGTCATAAAACTATAGGGACTCCTCGTACTTAGGGTGATCAGCCCTTCGTACAATGTATTGTGCACAAACATCTCAACGCCTCCGCGTAATCCCCTATAAAAGGGTTGTTCATCTTAGCTTTTCAACATCTGAATCCGCACCAAAACAATTTGGTTTGGCATAACCTCTCAAGAAACTCTTGAATTTCATGAACATCTTTCAATATTTGTCTAGCTGAATCAAATAGCATAGACCTCTACAATAACTCGGACATTAACCGAAATATACATATACATACATACATATGTATTCTCATATCTTAAAGAAATCTCAAAAATCTTTTTATGACGTCATGATACCGCACTGTATTTACAGTCCGTTGAGGATTCCGTCATTTGATGACTTTGTCATACTACATCATACCATAGTGGGCTGCCGATCCTTAGATCACATCCAACACTAGGTAATACTGCATTGATGACTCCATCGTTTTTATCATCTTTGCACCAGGTTACATGATGCATTAATGATATAAAATACATTTTGATATATTGCAATTCATTTTTGTCTAGCCGAAGTAATTAGCATAGACACACGAATAATAGTATTGTTGTTAAAACTCATTGGTTCCATCATTTGATCCAATGTTTTTCAAGAAAATAAAATTGTAAACATCAGCACGAAGTCAATAAATTTCGAAAGTCTAGCATAGCTAGTAGATTTAGATTACCTATGCTTCCCACCATCAACTTCACTTTCTATAATGATCCATTGCTCAATAGGTCTATCTATTCCTATCATCCTCAATACTCCATTTACACTTATCTATACCCAGTTCGTCAAACTTACCACACGTTATGAGTTCAGGAACTTTCCACAATCATATGAGTTTAAGAACTTATCCTAGTCATACCATAGGCGTCCATTCGCTGAGGGGTTCAAAAACATACCATATAATTATGAGTCACGAACCTACCATAAGTATGAGTTTTAAGAACTCGCACTTAACCTTATAATATTCTCTAACTATACTCTACCTATCTGTTATACACATGAGAAAAGAATCACCTTCTCAACATGCGTATAGCAAATAGCGCGACACAAACATTCCAATGATTATCATTGTGATAAACTGAGTGCAAGCACAAAATCCTTGCCCATACAAAGGTTTGTACAACTCAGCCATCACATGAGTTCTCAATTGAAATCCCACCTAACTCTATCTTTCTTTTAACTTGCTCTTTGCTCGATACAAATTCCTCGTATCACATCATCTATAACTCCTCGTGAGTTATCTCGTACTATTTCATAGTACACCATCTTCATAACATTAAGCTATAATCATTCAAACATTACAGACCATCTTTCTTTTATAACTTAAACAGATCACGTCGTGACCTTATTCTATAATCATCTCTCTTAAAATTCTTTTGTTAACTCGTGATCGTTTTGTTTTGTGATCCTCATTCTTACTCTTTTTCATCATTTACGACATTATTCGTTATTCTGGCTTTTGAAGTTAGGAAACTCCCATTTCTTATCTTTATATCTCTTCAAGATTCTTCTTTGAATCTTCTTGTTTATATAACAATTCTTCCTTTAAGAATTTCTAACTTCATTTACATCGCTCAAAATTTCATTCAAGTTCTAAGCTCTCATCATACGTATCCATTTCTACACTTGGTACACATCGAGTCTCTAACTGTTTCAATATGGTACGCTGAGTGGTTTTCCACAAACAACCAACAAACTAGGTTCCGAGTTGCTAGTTCGTATATACCTCCGCTCCATGAAGGAATCATTTAGCCCAGATACCATACCTCAACTATTAAAGAGTACAATTGTACCACACTTAGACATAACTCTCTATTCATAATTTCTTTATCACTCTCTTTTTATAAACATTGTCTATTTATTGTCACCTTACATCCTTATTATTGGAGTTGGGTAACCCCACATTCATATTCCTGATAACTCTACGAGATTCTTCTTTGAATCCCTTCACGTAAGTTTTAATCCCATATTGTTCAAACTCTATTTGAGCTTATTCATTCTTTATCTTCTTCTCTCTTATCTAAGGTTATAGCCTACGGTACTCCTACCTAAGGTTTATAACCTACGGCTCTGATACCAACTGTAACGACCCCAAAATTTATACAACTTAATTCTCGACTTCGGTCGTTAACCATACATTAAATCTCTAATTTTACATCATTATTCGATATTAAAAATCACTAAATTGCGGAATAATTAAAATTTTTATACATCTCCTTTTGTCTTGCCCTAAATCGTAACCTTTACATTACATCTCTTCGATTCAAATCAAATGTCATGAATCATTACAACAAACTGACTATACAAAGTCTTACATCATAACTAAATATCCATATACATTGGATAGCTCAACTTACAATTCAACAACATGTTACATTTAAGATAGGAAATACATTTCTCATAAAACATAAGTAATCTTTGTGAATATAGATCTCTATAACTCACTTAGCACATATCTTTACCTTAAAGTTTGTACCTGCAAAAGTGGTTATTTGCAAGAGTGAGCTCGACAGCCCAGCAAAGTCTAACAGTTTTCATGCATCACATAGCACATAATAACATACTCGATATACAACTCATTAAAGTAACATGACATACATGCTTTTAACTCACATAGCAAATATAAAGATTGAGTTCCTTACTCAATCATCATTACTTAGCCAAAACAATGCAGTCATAGATTGACTTTAACATTTCATGATTTCAACATGAATAACATATCATGCAATTTAAAACAGTTCATCAAGTTCACGTAGAAAATAGGAACCGAAAGACTTGCCTTGATCGTTGTTTACCAATAATAGCTTAACAGCTTACAATTATCTGCAGTTCACGTGCCCTACACAATTATATAATCATACACATCAACTATTAGTCACATAACAACACATAACAATTGTAATGTAAACTCTACTCCACATCTCATAATCTTTCCTATTAATAAATACACAATGGTCAATTAGATTGTGTTAACTTTTCGACTTATGACTCACTATATTTCTTCTTAGTCAAACTCGAAGTTCAAGTGCTTAAGTCTTGCTAGGACTACTTATTGGTTTTATATTAAACCCATTCCATATCTTATAATATCCATTTCAATGGAATTGAAACACTTTTTAAGTTCATTAACACTTGGCACGACGTTTCGACGTTCAATCGTCACACGCCCGATTTGCCTCTCTTGTGTATGCTTACTATGCTTCTATAACTTATCTAATACATTATTTATTAATGTTAAACATCATTATATTTACTATTATTCATGTTTTTTAACTTAGGATAACATCTTTTATGGTCTGGATCACGACACATGCATATGTGCATGTCCGACACCCTCCGATTGCCTCTAAAAACACAACAGTCCTAAAGATGACCATTTTGACCCATCCTAATGACCTCAAATTGAAAACCTTAAAGAACGAAAGTTGTAGGTCTACTCGTCCTCGTTCCGGATCATCTTGAATCACCTCAATCGAAGTTCGTATGAGGAAGTTATGGCCATTTTACTACAGGAGGCCAAAACTGTCCAAGTCAGACTTCTGTCCCCGCGCTGGGGCGCGAGGACTAAGCCAACTAGTGGTGCTGGGGCGCGAGGTTGGCGCTGGGGCGCGAATTTCAGCGCTGGGGCGCCAACTTCTGGCGCTAGGGCGCGAATTTTGGCGCCGGGGCGTGATTTTTGGCGCTGGGGCGTGAATTTTGATGCTGGGGCGCCGAAACTCGCAGAACCCAATCACGAAGAACAGAACAACTGATTTGTTTGTCTGTTACTTCAATTTTAACACTAATTAACACCAATTAACATGTATAACCTAAGCTAATTACACATATACACATTACCCAACATGTATATACTAATTATCAACGACTAAATCATGATTCTAGAAATCTTAAATCATTGAAAGCTTTATTTTAAAAACCAAACTCCATAACTGACGTTTATACACTGTTATACCAATTTGATTTTAATTACTTCAAACAACGATTCTCTGTAGTTTATACCCAATTAACCATTCGCAGTTCAATTTCACAATTTCACAATTAACATATACTAATTTTGATATTTCTACAAACCACGTTCATACGTGAATGTTTACTGCAAAACCAATTCTTCTTTCTTTGTGAATGCTAGCATACTTCTCATATATACATACATGTGCTAATATAACAACTACAGTTACAAATACACTTAATATCATACAAAGCTATATATATATATATATATATATATATATATATATATATATATATATATCCACAATTCATCTTTTACAATTATTTTACAGAGAACTTTTTGGAATAAGAAAACTAAACTTTAAAATAAAATAAGAGGATTAATATCCTACCTTTGATTTAAGAAGATAATGGCTATCATTTTGATTATCAAGCTTCTTTTTCCCAATTCCTTTCTCAAAAACCTGTTAGAAATCACTCACTTTCTCTCTAGAGTAATATCAAATTTTCTCTGTATTCTTCTTCTTCTCTCCCTTTTCTTCAACTGAGTCTTTCTTTTCTCTTCTAACATACGTAGAATAGTATAACGTATATAGTAATAATATATATTAATGATATAATATAAATATAGATATAACTTATATCAGTTATGTAAGTTTTTGATAATCAAAAGCCATAAGGCTTGTTTGGCTAACCACTAAAAAAATAATCAATTAATCCTTATACCTTGTTTGGTAAAACACAATTAGATTAAAGACTTAATAGGCATTAGGCTTTGTTTGGCAAAACTAAATTAAACACTTTTAATTTATTTTAATAACTCCTTTATAACAAGGTTATTTGTCACACTTCTATTAAAATAAATAAACAATTTAATCAATTCAAATACTACTCTATTAAATTACTTTAACACATAAATCATTACCACATAATTATAATTTCCTTTATAATTATAATTTTATTCAACCAACTAACACTTTATTTTAATTACAAATTCTAATTACAAATATTATAATTCATTTAATCATTATTAGCTCTCTAACTTAATTATTAAATTAAATTAGTATATAATCTCATAACAATTAATTTTCTTAGCTCCTTAATTATTTATTCAACAAATAATTCACTAAACGACATCAACTCAAATTGAACAATTATTTATTCAATAATAAACATATCCATTAAATATTTATATAATTCAATAAATATTTAAATATTATAATAAAAATCTGGATTGTTACATCATTCCCTGCTTACAAGGATTCTGTCCTCAGAATCACAACTCAAGTCACTCATTCGTTACAAATTTGATGTGAACTGAATAGTCTAAGAAATGTTATATAAGTACATATGAAAATTTTATTAAGGAGATAAGATTTCACATGAAGAGATGCTATGAGATTAAACGAAGATAAGTATATGTATAGAAATATATATACTTAGTAAGGTGCTATATATATTTTAGAAAAAGGAATGATGAATTAAGTTAATGATATAAGAATAAAGTTAAAACTATGTTAGTAATTAATATAGCTTGAACGTTGGCCTTAACTGGTAAAGAAGAATTTGAATAAGTATAAAGTCGTTAGTTAATATGATTAGAAATAAGAATGGAGTAATTTAAAACTCAAAATTTGAGTTAGAGATAGAATTTTGAAGCACAGACTGCTCGATTGCGTCCAGAACGTCAAGTTTAGTCAGAATGGACAGTAAACACAAAATGGGTAAGGGTTTACACTTTCACAAAACACGTGAATACGTAATTTCAATAGTTGGGAGAGTACACCTTTTTCTATGAGAGATAGAAAAACTATAGTTTTGCCAAATACCCATCTTCTTGAATCTTTCTTCTTCCTTGGTGGATCACCTCTAGAGGCCAAACACTTGGGTGGCTAACGTTGATCAAATGAAGGAATAAAACCCGGTGGATTCAAGTTGAACGCGAAAAGGATTTGGAGGTGAACTTGTACTTGAGGAAGCTCAAATCTTCAAGGGTATGATTCTTATTTTTTATATTTTTGTTTAATTAATAATTGTGCATAAAGGATGATCCGGGTATATAGTTTGTAAAATTTTAAAACTCTATTTTACCACGTTTTTACTTACTTTGTGCAATTAGATTACGTTAATGAATATTAGAAACCTAATAGTGGTATCAAAGTCAAACCTTTATGCGAATTATTAATTGTTCAGATTTGATATGTTTGCTGATATGTGTTTAGAATAATTTAATTGGGCATAGTTTGTTGTATAAAATTTATTATAAAAAAAAATTTGCGAAACCAGTTTTTTTCTCTCGAAAAAACGTTATTGGTGAAACCTGTTTTCCGTGATTTGCGTGGGTAACTTATCTGATTCATGTGACTTATACTTATATATATATTATAGTTAACGTGGTTAGTATAATTTTCCTGAAGCATGATTACTAATCATATATATATATAATATTCTTAATTATTTTATAATTAAAATAAAATATTTATTTTAATCTTAAATTAAAAAGTTTATTTTAATCTTAAAATAAAAAAAAATTATTTTAATTTTAAAATTAGATTTCATGTTAACTAATTAGAGTTAGAATTGGATTCCATGATAACTAATTCGAGTTGAAAAAAGATTCCATATTTTCTTAAATAAAGAAGTTTATTTAGATATGAAATAAGATTTCATATTATTCAAAATAAAGGACTTTATTTGTGAATAGGAAAGAGAATCCGTATTTCGTTAATAAAAGAGTTTATTTAGATATGGAATAAGATTTCATATTATTCAAAATAAAAGAGTTTATTTGTGAATAGGAAAGAGAATCCGTGTTTCCTTTAATAAAAGAGTTTTTTTACGTGGAATTGGATTCCAAAATTAATTAAAATAAATGAGTTTATTTTGATTAAAGAATTTTATTAAAATAAAATAGTTTATTTTATTCAAAATTGGACAAATTAAAATAAATGAGGTTTATTTTGATTTAAATTTGGATTAAAATAAAGGAGTTTATTTTGATTCAAAATTAGATTTTATGCTAACTAAATTTGCCCATTAAATGATATCAATATATATATATATTGAATGTTTATTATTCAAGAAATGATGTTATTTATTGATGCATATTGTGATGTGTATGATAATAAATATGATTAATTATGGACTATTGACCAATGTGATTGGATTTTATTTTAGTTGGATGCATGAGTGTATGGGTTTTATTAAATGGGGTCTGCGTACCTCGTCTTCTCTAAATTTTCTTAATATAATTTCTATCTTCCTCTTATGTACTTCCCCTTGACTGTTGATCAAAGTTTCTATTTATTTTAAAATAGTTTTGTAATAGGAATAGTTAGAATTAATTTTGAAGAATTAGATATCAAAGAGCAAGGAGCGTTTGAAGACCCGTTTGTAATGGAGCACGTGTTTAAATGTAAGTTATATTTAAATTAATTCTTGCACCCCTAGGGTTTGACCTTTTTGGTTAACTTGGTGGCTCTAGTGAACTAAACTAGAATAATATCCATAATTAATCCGGGTAGAATATAGTACTCTATATGTGCATGCTTATATAATATTTATATATATATATATATATATATATATATATATATATATGTGTGTGTGTGTGTGTGTGTGTGTGTGTGTGTGTGTATGTGTGTGTGTGTGTATGTGTGCATGCGCGCTAAACAAGATATTTGGAATATCGAACGTCGCCTTCTAGCATGATAAAAATAATAGAGTATCAATTAATTATTATAAGTTTGTTGTGTCACCACAAGGCTTATCTTAATTCTTTGAGATGTTAATTTTATCACATTTGATGCTTATAAAGAAAATTGAACAATGTTATTTTGTTGTGTTAACACAAGGATAATATTTTTCTTTTTTGAATATATGGAGTGCTAGGTTGGACTTAACTTACATAATTTTGATTCGGATATGCCACCACTTGATCAAAATAATCTATGAGGCAAAATACAAGGAGTTGCATAGTTGATGTAATTGATAAGAGTTGTCTGCCTATTTATTTATATATAGTTTGTTGTGTCACCACAAGGCTATATACATTTGAAATAGAATCCTTATTCTCACTAGCAAATCTTTAATTAGATTTTGCCGAACTATATAAGTGAGGGTACTATAGTTTGATGAAAATAGTGGGAGATACCAATTTAAAATAAGACCTAAATTATTTTGGTAATTAATAAAAGAATATATATGATATAATGTTGTTAAATTACAAATTTATTTACAGAATTTTACAATGTCTAAAATTACTATCACTGCGTAGCATATTAGATACTAAATTAACCGGACCGAATTAAACGAATTTGTTAGGAAATTGAGAATAGTTCTCACGGCTGAAAAGCTATCTTATGTCCTTAATACGCCAAACCATGCAATGGTTGCAGACAATGCCTCTGAGGAAGAGATTGCTACTTTTAGAAAGTGGCAAGATGATGCACAGTTGGTTCAATGCATCATGCTCGCATCCATGAGTAACGAGCTTCAATGTCAACATGAAACTATGGATGTTCCTACTATATTCCTTTACATCAAGTAGTTGATGGTGAGGAAAGTAGGACTGATAGATATCAGATATCTAAAAAGCTCTTTCGATCTAAAATGACCGATGACACTACAGTACATACAAAAGTACTTAACACGACCAATTTGATTGAACAATTAGGAAAATAGGTTTTGTCATGGATGGAGAGTTGAGCCAAGATTTGATCTTGAAGTTACTCCCGGACTCCTTCTCATAATTGTTGTAAATTTTTCATATGAACAAGGTAGATATCAGCTTCGCTGATTTGCTTAACATGTTGAAAAATGTTGAGAGTCACTTTCCAACCAAGAAAGACTAAGTCTTACTAGTAGGGCCAAAGGATCTTTTAAAAAAAAGAATGATTCAAATAAGGTAAATAGAAATGCAAAAACAAAGGATAATAAGAACAAAACTGATACAGATAGCAAAGGAGTTTGCTTCCACTACAATAAGCCTGGACAGTGGAAAAGAAACTACGAGAAATATCTTGTAGATGCTAACTAAAAGAAGCTTAGTGAAGTGTCAATTACAAATATAATTTTGTTCATGATTTAAAAATAAATTTTTCTTTAAGTCAAGGTTCTACTTGGGTATTGGATACCGACTTTGGTTATCATAAATATTGATTTATGAAGGGACTAAACAGAAGTAGAAAGCTAAACAAGAGACAAGTATTCCTATGTGTGGAAATGAAGCAAAGGTTACTGCATCAGTCATAGGAATTTATAGTTTAGCATAGCCTACGACCAAGTCTATTAAATCAATAAGTTGTTATTGTATTCCAGTTCTTGTTAGAAACATTATTTCCATTTTATTATTGGACAATGAAATCTTTGGTATTATATTTAAGAACAGTTGTTGTTCTATTTATAATAATAATATTTTGTATAGAACTAGAATATTACTTAATGGATTTTGTATACTTGACTTACATGAAAAATTATTTTATAAATTGAACAAACTAGTATAAGAAAAGGAGATGATCATTTAAAGAGTTGAATGTGTATATTTGCTGAAATACAAGTGTGAATTATTTGAAAGGTTCAAAGAATTCAGAAGTGAAACAAATTAGCAAAGTATTAAGATTCTTTGATTAGATCATGGAATAAATACTTGTGCAATAAGTTTCTAGATCATCTCAAATGGTTTTCTCATAATGGACGCCTCCTGATACGCAATAATTGATTGATGTATCTGAAAGGAAAAATAATACCTTGTTGGATATGGTACGATCCATAATGATTTTACCGACATTCTAGTATTCTTATGGGGTCATACCCTAGAAATGGCTGCATATCTACGAAAAGGTAACCTCAAAATCCGGCCGCAAGACTCTATAAAAGTTATGGACATGGAGGATTCCTAATCTTAAGTATGTTAAGATAAGGGGTTGTCCAGCTTATGTGAAAAAGGTTTCAAAGGATAAGCTTGGGATAAAATTTGACAAGTACATATTTGTGGGACATCCTAAAGTATGTTAAGGGTATATGTTCTATAATCCTACTTAGAAAAATATGTTTATTACAAAACACGCTACCTTCTAAGATAAATGTGTTTATCATTCAAGGGGCTAGTGGGAGGATAATAGATCTTGAAGAGTTCAAGAACCACAAAACACTATAAGTCAAATAAGATGAACTTATAGATAGACCTATTGTACCATAACCGAATCGTAAATCTGGAATAGTATCGAAGATACCTAGGAGGTATGGATTCATCATAGATGATGATGATGATGAGGTACGCATCATAAAAGATGATGATCCAGTTACATACGATGAGGTAAGAGTTATAGAAACTCAGAGAAATGGATTGAAGCAAGCTTCTCAAAAGTGAAACATTCGTTTTGATGAAACAAATCAAAAGAGTTTGATTTTATGACCAATAAGAATGAACCTAGTGTGTACAAAAGGGGCAGTGGGAGCGTCGTGACATTTCTAGTATTATATGTTGATATACTACGGATAAGGAATGACATACCAATGCTACAATCAGTAAAGATAAAGTTGTCTAAACATTCCTCCATGAATGATTTAGGAAAAGTATCATAATTGGGAATATATAAATATATATATATATATATATATATATATATATATATATATATATATATATATATATAGATTTAAAAGGATGCTCGACTTAACCCAAGGAATGTATATTCATTTGATGCTAAAGTCGTTTAGCATGGCAAACTCCAAGAGATGTCTCATGTTGATAAGCCATGGAGTGTATCTTTCTTAATAATCCACATGGACTCCTAAAAGAGAGATCGCATGAGTGACAATCATGTATACAATAAAATATACGAGATCTGATGATGATCGGTCATATTCTGTAGAAGATCACTATAAGACAGTGAAAAATATCTTAAAGTACTTAACCGACACTAAGGATGTGATTATATTTATGGTGGGTCTAAATTAAAATTAGAGGGCTTAACAGACTCAAGTTTTTCAGATAGACCAAGACGACAGAAAATCCACTTTAAGGTAAAGCGTTACCTTGAACAGTGGTGCAGTAAATTAGAAAGGTTTGAAACAGCAAAGAGTTGCTGGTTTAGTGGTAAAGACAAAGTATATAGCTATAAATGAAGATGTAAGTTGATTGTTTGGATGAAAAGTTCATTACAGAACTAGGAATAGTTCCTAAATCTCATCTTGGATCTAAACATGTGTTGTGGCACTTTCATTTGATTATAAGAATCATTGAAAGATGGGAAATCACTATAGAGTTAGTGGACTCTCAAGAACAACATTACATATTCATTAACTAAAGCTTATCTAATAGCATGATAATCATCACTTAGAGAAGAAGGGTATGAGATACCATGGCGATTGGCTTTAGTGCAAGTGAGAGATTGAAAGTAGTATGCACACAAGTCAATCATGTTTGATGATAAAGCATATACTTTGTAACAATCTTATTCATTTATTAATAAAAAGTATTAATTTATTAAAGACTTTTTACTTATCTACATGATGCTGCTTTATAATATGTGATAAACCCATAGTTTTAAGCAATACTTTTAGAATAATGATTATGATCATTCTAATGAGATCTAAAATCTTAGAAAACTTAAAACTAAAATAGTTCTCAATCGTTTGATTACTAAATTGGGGATTAGTGAATCCGGATAGATTGGTACATACGTTGCTTGCTCATTGAATGAATGATTGATCTCATGATCATTTGTGTGGAGACACTAAAGCAAGTATGTAAGTGCTTATTAGATAATAAGTTCACTGAACGTGGCTCGTTAAGGAATACCTAATGGAGTTTTACTTGTCTGTCAATAGGAATTCCTATAGTGATAGTAGTACAAGTGATCCTTGGACTTGAGATCATCATAGTATCTTGTGTATGATGAATTATATTTTAACTTATTCCTTAAGACCCTTAGGGTATATTAAAGGGTATGATTGGGTATAATAAGTTGTACATGGAGATAATGTATGATCAATAAAGAATATACTTCTTCTAGTAAAAGAAAAGAAATGTCCTATGTGATTCAATATGTCCTATGTGATTCGATAAATGACAACCCAGTAGTCCTTGGCCAAGGCAGAATGAAATTAAAAAGGAGTTTCTAATTTGCATTATTTGGTGTTGTGCATTTAAGATTCGAAATAAATATAATTAAATAAACTAAGACTTGACAGTAATTCCATGTCTTATATTTAATTGGGACATTGTATGGTGAAAGGATTGAATTGTACGGTAACTATTTACTCAAAGGTTCTTTTATGATTAATGTTGAAATATATATTAACTGAAAAGTCGTTAATCACCAGGGAGGGTTATCCCTATTGTAGAATAAATATTATTTATTTATTTAAATAAATTAATTATTTAATTTATTTATTTAAATAAGATTAAAATTGTTCTAATTGATTTATTCACAGTCGGTTTAATATGGAGAGCCTAAAGGGTCACACCATAAAAGGAAGAATAATTATTTAAGAAGCAAATGGCATAATCGTAATAATAAGTTAAGTATATTTAATTTAATCTATGGTGATAGAATAAATTAAATAGCTTAATATTTATTATTTAATATTTTAAAAATATTAAATATAAATTAATAAGAGGAGTCTTATTATTATTATTACTATTATTATTATTTAATTCCTAAAGGAGTTTAGGAATTAATTAATAAAAGTACTCTCATAAATCCTAGTAAGATTAGGAGGCTAATTAATTAAAAGATTTTAATTAATTATTCCTAATAAGATTGGGAGCATAATTAATTAAAGGAGCTTAATTAATTAAAATAAAACTCAATTCCTTAATTGTTAAGGAGGGTTGCCCACATCTATAAATAAGAGGAGTCTTATTATGGGTGGTGGTTAACACTTTCACAAAATACGTGAATACGTAATTCTAATAGTTGGGAGAGTACACCATTTTCTATGAGAGATAGAAAAACTAGAATTTTGCCAAATACACATCTTCTTGAATCTTTCTTCTTTCTTGGTGGATCACTTCTAGTGGCCAAACACTTGGGTGGCTAACGTTGATCAAAGGAAGGAATCAAACCCGGTGGAATCAAGTTGAGCGCGAAAAGGATTTGGAGATGAACTTGTACCTGAGGAAGCTCGAATCTTCAAGGGTATGATTCTTATTCTTTATCTTTTCGTTTAATTAATAATTTTGCATAAAGGATGATCCGGGTATATGGTTTATAAAATTTTAAAACTCTATTTTACCACGTTTCCGCTTACTTTGTGCAATTAGATTGAGTTCATGAATATTACAAACCTAACAAATGGAACTCTTAAGGATAATGCTAGTTTGAATGAAAGAAAGTCATGAATAGGAAGAGATGACTAAGATTAGGCAGGAACCTAAGTTTAGGGGAAAATTTGGGATATATAAGCTATATAAAAAAAGAGGAGAATAAAAAATATATGAATAAACACTGTGGCTAGTCTAGTTTTGTGGTCTTTATTACTTGAGTAAGTACGCCCGAGGGGATGTCTCTATACCTAGCGCCCTAAAGCATGACAGTTTGGGAGTCGTTGGTTGAAAGCTCACAAAGGGGTAGCACTAAAAAGCTTAGGAGAATTAGGCATTGCACAGCCATGAGAAAAATAAAAAGTGAAAAATGGGACAAAGATTGAAAAGCCCCCGTGTGTGAATAAATAAAGCGTAAGTATCCCATTTTGACCTTTGGAATTAGTAACTGTTTGATTTTAGCTAGATCTTGCTTACTTTTGAATTTCGTGACTTTACGTTGTATGATTCCTTTAAAGAAGTCTATTATGTGTTTTATTTAACTTTACATCAGTTAGCATGGTTGTTGAGCACACACGCACTATATCAGTTATAACAGGTTAAGATTTGGTGATTGATTGAGAAATTATTGATTTGTCTTGGTATGATGTACTATCATGTCTATTGTGATTTCTCTGAAGCCGTGTGAATAGATTTTGTTCTGTCTTAATTGCTGGATTCGTAGGCATATAGTTAGTTGCATTGCATTGCATATTCTTGTGCTCAAGGACTAGCACGATTTAAGTTTGGGTGAGTTTGATGAATGGATTTCATACCTACGAATCGAGTTCTTATTTGGACTTAAACAATGTTTAATCCAGTTATTTTTGTACAGTTTTACGTGTTTATATTTGTTTTATTTGTAGGTTGCATTACATGTTAGCTTTGGCATGGCGGTGGCAATATGGTAGTAATGCGCAGGAAAAGCAATGAAATCAGCAGTCTGTAGTGTAGGACCCCACCGGGGCGGGCAGTTTACAAAAGAATTACCCCGCCAGGGCGGGGGTGTACGTGTCAAGAAAATCAGCACCCCGCCAGGGCGGGCATTCCCAAGGCTTAAACACCTGCCGAGGCGGGGGTGCGCGGACCGAAAGGAGGTGTTCTGATGCAATTCAATCACTACAGTGGCGTGGACAGAATGTAATTGGTTTTAATTGGGACTGGAATTGGCACATTTTTATCAGCTATTACAGTGACTTATGTAAAGGAATACATAATTCAATTAGACACTAATCAATTGCAACTTTTGAACCCTAATTTCTGATAAGATTGTGGAGGAGCAGAGTAAGGAAGTAAGATCACGAAGATTTTAGAGTTGAGAAAAAATAAGGCTGGTTTTATACTATTCGTATTCTTTATTTCAGTTTCTGTAAATTGGGATGATGTATTCTTTAATCTACTTGGTTTTTAATTCATTAGATATGAACTAAATTTCTTATTAAGCTTGTAATGGATCTTTAAAGTGGAACGATGATTATCATACTTTAAATTCAGTTTAATAAAGCTATATTTTTAGTTCATCTATTATGATTTCTGCATAACTTATGAATTGCTTGATCACCAATTCTATGTGAATTTTATGGGTTCGAGAGATGCGATATGAATCTAGACCTAGTCATAATAGCATGTGTTCATGATTTCTGCATTTTGATGGAATTCTTGATATATGTTTAGGATAGAGATATACCTAACATCGCATGTAATCATGTAAGAACTTGAGATTTAAACCTTTTTTTATTTTAATTCACATAGAGATATAGTGAATTAGTTAATTAGGGTGTTTGACTTAATTATATCAATTGTGGACTTAAGTTGATATGGTATTTAGTGCATTGAGAGATGGCTAATTCTACTTTAGTGTTATTGGTTAATGAACTGGGATATTTAATTAGATTGAAAAGAAGTGTGATAATCTGAGTGCAGCTTAAAGTGAAATTGTAGGCTTAATTCTCCATTATCTTATTAGAATTTGTGGTAATTAGTTGTGTTGATTTGTTTTGGTTTTTAGTTTATTAATTTCTCATTATTTTCAATTATTAATTCGATTAGTTTAATAAAATTGAAATAATACAAAGCTGGTAATTGTTAGATTAAAATTAATACTTGTATTTGTGGGAAGGATACTCTACTTATCAATATATTAGTTGTTGATCACGTATACTTGCGGTATACGTGATGTGCATATTTAGAATTTACACCCAACAGAAGCTACCTGCGTGGCAAAAACTTGTTGGCTTGTTTCGGGTTTAACAAAATAATCACACTCGTGCAAGTATACACGTTCACCAAGTAATATAGACTAAGTTAAGTATCGTTCCCATGGAGAAAGGTAATTATTTCTAATCTATCATGCAACGACTTTATAGCTATTTCTGGCTGCTTAAACGATCGAATAACAGGCAAATTAAAACTGAAATAATTACTAACACAAAATAACTGATTAACAAACGAAGAGATTCAAATTGGAAAGATATGGGACCCTAATTTCATATATTGCTTCATTCAGATTATACTCCTCTTATTTAACTTAAATAATTATTATGCACTACTAGTCGAGAGCACAGAAGTGAAACATGACTATTTTTCAATACACCATGTCCATATCACATAAAATCCACAAAAGAGATAGAATTCATTTGAACAACAATATTACCTAACCCACTATATGTCTATGTGAATTACAAGTAATATCATTTTAAGCACAAGCTCTCTCAACGAATACACATGGCAAGCCGGTATATGCCTATCCGGATTACGAATCACAAAATCTATCATATGTAAATTTCATGAACACATGCTAACAAGGTCAGATCTGAACTTATACTTCCTTTTTCAATTCCATATAAGTTATCAAGGTAGATGATGATCAAGCATCTAATCAAATTATCACAACCAAGTTAAGCAATCCAACTATAATCATTCAAGCATCACAACAAGGCATATAAAACTAAACTACATGATAAGATTCATTAGAATCCCATAGTGGTGGTTAGTTCTTCTCTAAATCAACAGCCATTATGAGATATAAACTAAGCATGAGAAAATTCAATGAAAACAAAGAGATTAAATAGAAGAGAGAATGCAAATCTGTTCAAACTCTTGCTCCAAGTCAGCTTCCAACTCAGTTCATAACCACAATCGATCCAAGGTGAAATACCAATATTCACAAGCTAATAGATCTAAAGAGAGAAGCAAAATAGTAGTAGTAGCTATGGAATCTCTTTGGCTCCATGAAAACCCTCAAAAGGAAAATATAACTGTTGATAATAATGTCTCGTAACAAGCAAATACACCATTATATGGAAAATACGCTTCAACAGATTAAAATTGAAAAGTTAATTTTTTTTTCTTTAAGTTTAACTGGTGCGGCCACGCGGGCATATAGAAGGATTGGGGCGCAGGTGCGCCGGGCTGAACTTCTGGAATGTTCTTGGCACGGGCACGCCGGCCTTGGCTTGAATGATGGCGTGGCTGCGTGGCTGCTTCCTTCTGCATTGCTGCTGCTATTGTCTTGTTATTACCTTGATGTTGCGTCCTTCTTCTTCTTTCTTCACTTGTTTCTTCATTCTTAACTTAACTTCTAGATGCCATATTCACATGAATTAGCTCAGCTACATTCTTCATTCTAGCACAAGCTCGCCATGTCACGCCATTTCCATGCCATTGCCATGCCTTTGGAGTTTCCTTGATGCAACCTAAAAAATAAACATAAAAAGTAATCAAACAATATTAAAATTACTTAAGTTTAAGCATAATTCTAGCAATTTGATAGCCAATAAGTAGGTCTAAAACCTACTTATCAAGGGAAAGGAAGAAGAAGAAGCAGGATCCACAATTGGTACGTCCTCCTCCTCGTCCACAACATCCGGTCTCTCAATTCGGATAGGGCGAATAACTGACTCAGTCAACCGGAGAGGTTATCGGGCTAGGCGAGGCCGAGGAACATCTGAAGATCTCTTCCTCACACCTGAATAGGCCCTACGGGAGTTGATCGGCTAGTCTGGATCTATAATCTGGACAAAAGTCTCCAAATCACCTCAGAAAAGGTGAGGTAAATGCTAAATTGAAGCTCATTAAATTCAACTCATAGCTTCATGCATACATGCATTGCTTTAACATACATCTATATTATAGTTAAAATTGCATGTTCATTAAATGCCCAGACTCGTGAAAAAATTTTGCCAGTCTCTATTATAAAATGAAATGTCAACATGCACAAAGGCATGACTAGGTGGCCATTCAGTAGCACACCAACTCAAAGTCATGAACATCTTATATGCATAAAAAACCATCAAAATTAAATACATCATTGGAGAGAGTATATAACTCATGCGTGGTCGCGGGTCAACCCGCAGTAGTCGCGGGTCTACCTGCGGCTACCCAAGGTGGTCCCCACCCCCTCCGGCTTAATCAAATTTGAGTTGCAATGGAGGTCCTAGAAACTAAAAAGTCAAAACAGGGAAAAAGGTGCTACGCGATTGAGCAGAAAGGGCCTGTAATCCTGAATTAAAAGGCCAAACTGCGGGTCTACCTATAAAGCATTAGTATTCACCCGGATACAGGGTTCAGAAAGCCGATGATAGAAAGTTATTAAAAGCGACACTTGTCAAAGCATCGTGAAGGACCAATGCCATCAACTGGGGGGTTTTGTTTGCCATCAAAGTATCCAAACTTGTCAGAGGTATAACTCATCAGAAAGATATCCCCAGCGGAGATTTTAGACATCCCTGACACTGCAAATAGTTGGCGATAACTCCACCATAGCATCGAAAATGGTCCGATGATGTAAGCCATTGAAAGCTACTTTAACAAAGATCAGAGTATCTGATGTTGCAGGTTGTTGGCAATAACTCCAGCGAAGCGCCAGAGGAGTCTGATGATGCAAACCATTGAAAACCATCTTCACCGGGGAGGATCGATGATGTAATCTGCTATACAGATCCTCATCCGAGATACTGCAAAGGCTTGGTGATTTCCAGACCATTTTAAACTACTATTCAGAGTAGGCACTGAGGAAAGTCGTTGATGTTCAACCTCCATAACACTGTCGTTCGAGTGAGTATTGTGAAGATGCTGTGAAAGTAAGCAATCAAAACGTTATCCCCAGAGGAACTATCGACATCGACCTAGTAGAAAGTCAGAGTGATGGTGATAATGCCAGCGTAATGGCAAAAAACATCCGATGGTGGCAACCAAGCTAAGCTATCATCAGAATAAAACATAAAAAATCCCTGAGAGTCGCTCGCAAAAGAGAAGAACATCTTCAGTGGAAAGCTCATCCAAAAGTACAAAGACATTGGTGACAACCCCAATGTCAAAATCCGATGGTCTCAACCATTGAAAAACCTCCACATCAGGGATCTTGAAAACATCTCTGCTACTTGTCGTCGAATCAGGCTCAAATAGTACTGATGGACACTGCAAGCCGCTAGCGATAACCCGCGTAGCATCGAGAGATCTGGTGATTAAAGCTTTGTAGACTACCGTTCGAGTATACATCAAAGCGGTTCAGTGGAGCCCTCATTGACAACTCCATCCCCCCAATAGAAGCAGCGGGAGTAGGCAGTTATTATATCTTGTTGGAAATCATTCCAACAACAACATTCAGCATAACATCACATCATGATCTATTGTATTGCATCATCTTAATCTTGTCATATTTCAAGTGTCTAGTAGTCTTTATCATGTACATGCCATTGCATTGCATGCACATGACAAAGAGGGGCTTCTGTAGACACTTGAAATTTTACATTCCTATTACTAACCGTGTAAAAGGGCAGAATTGTCTTTCGTCTTCGTCAACCCTAGAAGTTAGATCAGTTTCCAATCCTGGAGATAACCCCGAGAGATCAGTTTCCAGCCCCAGAGATAACCTTGAGAGATTTAGTTTCTAGTCCGGGAGATAACCCCAAGAGATCCAATTTCAAGTCCCGGAGATAACCTCGGGATATCAAGTTCCAACCCCAGAGATAACCCCTGGAGATCAGTTTCCAACCCCGGAGATAACACCGGGATATCCAATTTCTAGTCCCGTAGATAACACTGGGAGATCCAGTTTCCAACCCCGGGAGATTCAGTTTCCAGTCCCGGAGATAACCCCGGGAGATCAAGTTCCAACCCCGGAGATAACCCGGAGAGATCAATTTTCAAACCCCGGAGATAACTCTGAAAGATTCAGTTCATGTGACAACCCGAATTTTTATAAATTATTAAAATAAGAATTTAATAATTTAGATTCTTATTATGAGATGTTTTGAGTTTGAGTATGTATATATACATGCTATATATTTTGAAATATGTGATCTGGTGTGAAGAGAAATATATATTCATATATTGGGGAAGTGAGGTTTAATAGTTAAGTTAACTATTGAAGAAATTAAATGAATTTTATAATTAATTTTAAATATTTATTGAGTTAAATAAATATTTTAAATAATTTATTTATTAAAAAAATAATAATAAATAAATAAATTAAATAAGTGATGTTCTAGTCTGATTTAATAATTAAATTAGATGTATAATAATTTATTAATCAAAAGTATTATTATAAAAAAAATTATAATTATTATTGTAAGTTATGTAAATTGGTTATAAGTGTGACAAAAGTAACTATATAGTATAAATATTATAAAAATAAACTAGTATGGGAATTATGTGTTTAGCCAAACAAGGCCTTGTGGCCTTTGGATTTTTTTAACTTACGTCTTTTGGTTTTGATAACTGAAGAGTACGTGAGTATAGAGAAAGAGATGAGTAAGAAGAGAGAAGAAGAGAGAAAAAAACAGAGAGTGAGAGCTTGAGAGAATTCTCTGAGATTATCTAGAAGAGGGAGAAGGATTGCTAAAGCTTGTGACCATCTTGCAAAGAAATCAAGCATTGAAGGTATAAAAACCTAAGTTTATGTTCTAAATTTCTAATATGGGATTGTGCAAATTTGATAATTATGTTGTAGAAGGTTCATAATCTGTTATATGTTGTCTTCAAATGGTTTTAAAGTATCAAATTCATGGAAAATGGGTTTGAAGAAGAAAAGTAAATATTAGTGTGTATACATGTGATATGGCTTAAGAAAGTACGAAATTTTATATTTAATATGTGTTATAATCTTTAAATTGGTATTGGATTATGTTAGTATGTGAAGAAACAAAGACGACGTAGTTTGAATCATGTCAATTAGTTAAGAAACGAAGTCGTGGCGATTGAATTCGCTAAATTGTTTAAAACATGAAAATATAGCATGAACCCTGAATTGGAATCCTTAAAATGATTGGTGGACACAACGGAAGTATAGTCGGAGTTAGAAAACGACAGAAATATTTTTTTATAAAAATAAAGACGAATGTTTTACCGTTAAACTGTCGAAATACCCAGTGGTAGAAGTATAATAATACGCGTGGTTGCATAGTAGCACACGGTATTGTACAGTATCTTTGATTATTGATGCTTACGTGAGAAGTCACTCAGTTTTATTCAATTATTTCCGCAGTAATTGCTGCATAGTATCTCTCATATTATTGATTCAATTATTGTCACAGTATCATCTGCAAAATATTTTATATTATTAAATCAATAATTGAGACAAAAAAGTTATTCATATTATTATTTGCATTATTGACGATGTCTAGAAAGTTCTGTCGAGGAATGGGGTTTGGTCACCTAATTGCACGCTAATAGGGAGAAATTCTTATCAAAAAGCCCCCTCTTTCTTGGGAATGATTTGGTTGTTAAATATTGTGAGTTATAATATTAATGATGAATAAGTTCATGTTGATTAAAGATGTTTGTTTAATTTAGTTTTCTTTAATTCTTCTATGACCCAAGTACCCTCAAATGAGGTAATTCTGTGATTTGTTGGTTTTATTATTATTGACCAAACGGGCAATTAATCGGATAAATAAGCAATTAATTGCTATTGGTTCACATGCAAATTACTGTTGGTTGAAATGTATGGAATGTAGACACTCGAAATTTTGTGCACACCTGTTACTGACATCGCAGGAAGGCAAATTCGTCTTTCAAAGATAACCCTGGAAGACAGTTCATATCCAGTCTGGATACTACCGAAATCTCAGTTTCAACCCTAGAACACACACTGGGAGTAACAGGCCAACCCCGGAACACACACCGGGAGTAACAATTCCAACCTCAGAGATAACCCCGAGGAATGCAGATCCAATACCAAAACACAAATCAGAGAACACCGATTCATCCCGGAGATAACCCAGAGATGTTCCGTCTTAGTCCCAACACTGGGAATAGCAGATTCTAACCTTGGAGATAACCCCAAGGAAGGCAGTGGCAGTTCCGGAGATAACCTCGAAAATGCTTGTTTCAAATGCATGCCATCAGCTTCAACCTCGGTGCTCACACTGAGGCACTCAGTATAATACAGGCACACCTCGGAGATGACACTGAGGACCTTCAATATTTACAGCAGTCTAATCTCAGCGATAACCCTGAGCAACGTCTGCTTTATCAGCCTAAATCGGAGATAACCCCGGTGAGGGGCAAAGTCATCATCTTGCCACCATAACGCCACATCACGCCGTCTCAACATTTCAAACATGCATTTCTACACAACAATATCCCACAAGAGCCAAGGAAAACCAATCCGGAGTGACTATTATGCAGAACAACGGATAGAATTTGAAGCTGAAGATCGGAGGGCATCGTCCCATCTTCATGACTTTGTGTAACCTATAATCACATGTCATTGCATAACTCTCAACAACGGCGGTCCGAAATAGGTCCTATATACCTCAGTCAGATGCCCAGATTGCAATTCTAAAAGTTCGAGCGAACATCACGTTGTCTACGTGCACGTACTTCGAGACGGCTGGACCAGCTATGCCTGGGGCACCCCAGGAAGCCTCAGGTACACCTACGGCTCCACCCTCTATAAATAGATGGCTTGGGGTGGCCATTTTACAAAGAGAAAAGGCGAGGAAGCCTTGTCCAATTTGCTATGTACACACCCCAAACTGAGTGCTTTCTCATTTTAAACGCTTGTGAGCTCACATATAGCTACTTCTGTACCGGCAGAAGCCAGTGTTTATCTACTTTAAAGTTATTGAAGTCTTCTTTGGCAGTCCACAGTAAGCCTTCTTACATATTTTAAAGCCTTTCTTTTCACATTTGCACACACTATTCTTTACGTTGAGAGTTGTGTTTCGTGTGTTTGCCCGGACTTCGGTCCGTAGTTTTATTTCAGTTTGTATATACATATATTTATATATATATATATATATATATATATATATATATATATATATATATATATATATGGACTAACATTATCGAGTCATGCCTCGATTGAGCCTAGACTTAGGTCTGGAGCGTTTACTTACTTTTGTATATATGTACATTTAAATATATGAACTGCATATCGAACTCTGTTCGATGAGCCTAGACTTCGGTCTGGAGCGTTTACTTCTTTAATATATATATATATATATATATATATATATATATATATATATATATATATTAACTGTTGTTGAACGTTATTCAATGAGCCTGGATTTTATATCCGGAGTGTTTATTTGCTTTCGTATATATATACTTCTATATATGAACTATGTGTCGAACTTTGTTCGATGAGCCTGGATTTTATATCCGGTGCGTTTACGGCTTTAATATAAATATACTTATATATATTAACTGTTGTTAGACTTTGTTCGATGAGCCTGGATTTTATATCCAGTGCGTTTATCGCTTATATATATATATATATATATATATATATATATATATATATATATATATATATATATATATATATATATATATATATATTTCGTCTCGCCTGGAGTTTACTTCGTGGTGGTTGACCATTTTTACTACTTTCTGTATATTTCATCCCGCCTGGAGTTTCCTCCGTGGAAGTTTATCGCTTTTACAGCTTAATTTACATTTCTGATCCCCCATGGAGCTGCTTCGTGGTTGGTGATCATGTCTGTATATATATATTTATAGCTTTTATATATATACCTGCTTACTGCGTTTATATCAATTGCGGCATCATGTGAGCCTAGTAATCATGTGATCATAGATTCAGTCTACTGAATCTAGATTCGGTTCCCGTGATGGACCTTTTCAGCTGTAAGCAGCTTGTAAATTTATCTGTGATGTTTGGATTTCCTCAGATGGTTCTCATACCCACGAGGAATTCAGCACCTTTTGTACATTATTTTCTTACAGATGCCTCGCATCTGTAAAATAAAATCAATCAAGCCGAATACGGAATAAAATGGAGGTATCAAAGGCCTCAATTATTATTAACCACAGGGTTTGAAAAACCTCTTTTAAAACATCACTGTTATATCTTGTTTAAAACTAAATTTCTATACAAATTCAAACCCTATGTATATAGGTGGAAACGAGGCATAGCACTACTTCCAAATAACAGCACATTGGCCCCCCCCCCCACACACACACATATTCATATGACAGTTTATTGAAAATTGGCGGTCACCGTGACAACACGGATGTCGGGGGGTGCCTAACACCTTCCCTCCGCATAAGCAAGTCCCCGGACCCTAAATGAATCTCAGTTTCACAGACCCATTTAGCAGTGTCACATCACTGGGTCAATGTGCAAACCTTTTCTCGGTTGTGTTGGTACAACCAGTTAAAAAACTAACTGGCGTCTCTTATAGTCAAATCATCGACATTATACATGTCGGACCTTTTTCACTTATTTTTTCAAACAAATCTCACCTAAAATGAGAACACAAAAGAACCGGTAACGAAGAGGGACAAATAAAAATCCCAACGTCGACAGGTGGCGACTCCGCTGGGGACTCCAGTAAGAGGACTTAAGCCGCTATTGCAAGCTTTTTAAAATTGTTATATGCTTGTGTGTGGATGCTGCATTTACATTTATGATGAATGTGTACGAATGCATACCTTTATTGCGATTAATGCTTTACACTATATCTGCCTATGATATTAGTGCTTCGCACATGTCATCATTTTCATAAACGGTGAGACACGTTGTATGTGAATGTATGTTGTGTGGTCCCTCCACCAGGAGACTATCATGTCGGTGTTTGATTACTGGACTCGTAGGAAGACTAATTCCCGCGAGGCTCAAGAAAAGCACCACCAAAATTCGCTCCAGTTGAAAGACAGGATTAACTTTCCGTCGAGTAAATTGCGATGATTTGGGAACCTTCATGCCGAAAAGCCGTGATAGTAACCTAAGATATGTCAGCCTCTGATAAACCAAATGCGGAGGAAAGTCTCTTCATGATTTCTCATTTTAAATTACTTGTAAAAATAATTACTTGTAATTTACATTCCATATTCATCTCCATGTAATGAGAAATATGAAGAAATATGTGCATATACATATTTACATTAACATGCTATCTTGTATTATGAACAGCTAACATCCATTTTGCAGGACAAAAATTCCTAAAACGGACACACTACATAGCATGTTAATATTTACACGTTCCCTAAAAACTAAACTCTGCCAGTTTTGTCGCAGGGAAGCATTCGGACCTATTACCCGGTCAAAGTCTAAAAAGGCTGCAGGCCTACAGCCAATCATGTCTGCATCTGAACAGTCTAATCCAGTTTCTCGTGAAGAATTTGACGGATTAAGTAAGCAAATCACAGACTTGGTTGTTCTGCTTAAAGAACTACATCAATCTACGCAGGGTCCAAAAGTACTCGTACATGCTGAATCCTCTACACAAAGAGGAACTCAAGGTCCTGATAAAGCCATTATAATACCTAAACTACAGTTGGATACAACCAACAAAAGTCATGATGCCGCCCATCTCACAAGAGATCTAGACACCAGTGATATCAGAAAGAAAGTTCTTCAAATGGAAGAGACCCTTCGCGCTATCAAAGGAATTGGAGCACACGGGAGTGTGTCATATGCTGACCTTTGTATATTCCTTGGTGTTCATTATCTAGAAAAATTTAAAACTCCTGACTTTGAAAAGTATGATGGGTTAGGAGATCCTTACACACATTTGAAGGTGTTCATTGGAGAACTCAGATCTTATGTAGAAGATGAGAAGCTCAGAATGCAGCTGTTCTAGAAAAGTCTGACTGGAGAAGCCCGTTCGTGGTATACCAGATTAGACAATTCAAAGATCCATAGCTGGGAAGAGCTAGCTCATGCCTTCCTCACGTAAGTCTCAGATGGCTCCTGACCGGTACCAGATTACCAAGGTCAAGAAAAAGTCCAACGAGTCTTTCAGAGAGTATGCTCAAAGGTGGAGGCGCCTTGCTGCTCAAGTTATTCCTTCTATGATAGAATCAGAGATGATTATGACCTTTATCGACATACAAGAAGCTCCTTTCTATGAGAGAGTCTTAGCTGGCATCGGTAAACCATTTTCTGAAATGATCAAACATGGGGAGATGGCAGAGATGGGATTGAAGTCAGGAAAGATTCAAGACCTAGCTTGTAAGACCCCAACTTATTATAAATGAAATTTAATTTCCTCAATTTATTATTTTGAAATAGTAAGGTTGAATTGATTAATGAGGTTAGTTATGGGTAAAATGCGCAAATATTTTAAATAAGCAAGTGGTTATAAAATATTCATTGTTGTCGGGGAATATTCGTTTGGTCGTGGAATATTCTTCCTATCGGGGAATATTCGTACGACGGCGCAGTCCTTTGTGGACCCCATAACGAAAAGCGATTGGATGGAGAAAATGACAAGTATAAGTTATTTATAAATAACGACGTAGTTGTTACCGTTAAAACTGTTGGAATACCCGATGGTTAAAACACAGTAATACGCGTTGTTGCACAGTAGAACATGGTATTGCACCAATTATTGATTCTTACGTAAGAAGACACTACTCAATAATTGTTACAGTAATTACTATTCAGTATTTTATTTTATTGATTCAATAATTGCTGCGTTGATATTTTATATTATTGTTGTTTCAATAATTGTCACTACACAGTATTTTTCATTATCGGAGCAATAATTCATATTATCTGAATAATATTATTAGATAACATTATTGACAATGTCTAGAAAGTTCTGTCTAAGGAGAGGTTTGGTCACCTACTTGCGCGCCAGTAAGAAAAAATCCTTATTAGAAAGCCCCCTCTTTCCTAGGAACTGCCTGGTTGTCAGTATTGTGATTCTGTAATATTATTTGTGAATAATTAATTATTAATTTATATGATGAGGAAAATATTCATTTTATGTGGATATAGATGGAGAAATTTTTTTAAAGTGACAATTGTTGAAAATTGATATTTTATCTTTTCTGATAAAATAATATTTTATTATATTATTATAATATAATAATGATGATATTTTTGTAATGAATATGGGATATATGAGTATACGAGGAGGAAGAGTATTTTTGTTGCATTAAATATTTAACGCATGTTTTGTGTGTCGGTGGTCCCCATTTCTTGACTGAAATTTGATTATAGCCTTTAAAATCACTCGTTTGTGGATCTCGGTCAATTTCTATTTGGAATTTGGAAAAACTTTCTTCTGCAAAGTTATAGATAATGAAATTTCCTATGTAAAGAACATTAGGTTCAAATTTTTCTGATAAAAGGGCTATTTAATATGAATTATTGAAGTTCCGAAGTTCCGAAATAATTGATTTTTAGAAGTTTTAATTATTTTTTTTAAGAAAAACATTTTTTACATTTTTGGGCCTCATTAAACATGTGTTAAGTTGCTGAAATTCAGATTCTTGGTGTACGTAGGAATTTATATATAACATATTAATAATATATTAAATTTTCTACTTTGGTATTCTAAGCATTTTCCTATAAATAGGGTGCTTAGGTTAGAATTGAAAATCACACCAGAAACTGAAATCTTCTCTCTCTTTCTCTCTCGATATATTGAGCGTATTCTTGTGAGTATTTTGATACTTTGAGTGTTGTTATACTGTGCAAGTTTCCTTCAACACTATATTCAGTATTCCAGCTAGAAGTACTATTCTTTCGAGGTAAGGGATGCTATTTTTTTTATATAAATTATATTATTTCTTTCAATATCATTATGCCCAAATATTAATATGAATTTTTATTAAATTTAGAACTTTTTGTGTCGGAGTTACTATTCACGTATACGGTACTATTCACATATATAGCACTATTCACGAATACGACACTATTCACAGAAAAATTATTTTTTTTTTTATTTTTGTCCAAAATATCTATTATGGATACTAGCTTTGATTGTATCCATGTTTTGATCATTCTTGAATTTTACTCCACTATGATTATTTATGATGTATTTTTGGACATGGATAAATCGAAATACGAATCCTTAATATTTGTTATTTTGTTTCACTGGATTCGTTTTCTTTAAAATATTTTTCATCATCCTCAGTCCTAAATGATGATATTACTGAATATCTTTGGCCTGTAGTGCAAAGATTAATAATTTTATGATGAATATCTTTGACCCGTAGTGCAAAGATGAACAGGTGTTGAGATGAACATGACCAACTGATGAATATCTTTGGCCTGTAGTGCAAAGATGAATATTTGGTTCAAGATGTTTATTGATTGATGTTACAGGGATAAAATATTGATGATGAAATTTTAAATTCATAGATGATAGTAGATTTCATCCTCTACTTAACTCTTCTAATGAATTATTATTTCCGCTGCTAATTTTGATTTAAAATTTGTTGTCTATTTTATTCTATTAATTTTTTTCCTGTTGAGGACTAACGATAATTTGTTTTATATTATCTTAGTCATAATGTTCTTTACTGGGCTAGTTGAGCTCACCCTTTTCCTTTTTGTTCCATTTTACTTCTCAGGAGGCGAGAATGTAACGAATACTAGTCGGGGTATGGAATGAAGGTTCTAGGAAATTGTTTTAGTAGTCCTCACCATTTTTGTAAAATATTGTATCAATAATTGTAATGAGGACTTATTTAAGTGTGAATATTGTCTAGATGACAATATTTGTATTTAAACTCACAGTTTTTATGTTGTATTAATAAAGTTGTAGTTGTTTCTGTACCATGTATTTTGACGACTTAGAATGGGTGTTATATACGTATTTTGGGGGCGTCACAGTTGGTATCAGAGCTTAGGGATATGGTCTATGGCGGAGATTGGGGAATAGTACTAGGAGGGGAGAGACGAGTAAATCCTTCGCTATTGTGTCATACCTAAGCTTATTTGTTGGTCAGTCATAATATAGGGGTATTATGTGATTTGTTAATTATTTTATGGCAGTATTTAAGAATGGCAACTGAGAATGTGAACAGTGGAGTAAACGAACCCGTGGAAACGCCTGTACTCACCAACTAGGAGAACGTGCAACAGGCTGGCAATGTTCCTCCTATGAATAACACCACTGAGCAGATGATGAACGATGGGATGATTAGAAGCTTTTTGCAGTTCATGCAAATTCAGACGAGGGAGACTCGTGTTCAAAATACAGGAGAAAATGATAGCAATTCATGGTTTGTCACAGCCAAGCAGTTCAAGGAGTTGGGACCACCAGAATTCTGGGGAAAGTCGGATCCGATTAAGGTGGAGGCGTGGGTCAAACAAATTACCAAGATATTCGATGTCTTGGGATGCACGGAAGAATAGAAGGTTCCATTCGCCACCTTTATGCTCCGTAATGAGGTAGATTACTGGTGAGAATCCGTAAAGCGTACCCATCCAGCCGCACTTAGCATGTCTTGGGAAACGTTTCAGAAACTGTTCAATGACAAGTACTTTCCTGAAAGTATTCGTCATATGAAGGAGGTAGAGTTTATTAGACTGGAGCAGAATAACATGACGGTGTCCCAGTATGAGGCGAAGTTTGCAGAGTTGTCCAGGTTTGCACCTCATTTGGTGGAGAATGAGGAACGTATGACACAGATGTTTTTGAGAGGTTTGAAACCTGGCATACGTCAATATCTCATTTCACATAAATTTTCTCTCTATTCAGATGTTGTCAACATGACTCAATTATTAGAGCGAGATAATGAGTACGTTCAACCGAGGAACCACAACCAGGATCATACAGGTGACAGTAGTCATCAGAACAACAATAACCAGCGGAGAAAGAAAAATACGGACAAGAGCGGCAACCACTCTGGTGGTAATCATGGCCATAAGAATAGAAGAAGCGAGTCAGGAGGAGATTTTAAAAAGAGGAGATTCAACAATGACAATACGAAGACGTCAGCACCAGCAGCAACTAGTTTCAAGGGAGGAGAACGACCACCGGTCATATGTTATAAGTGCAAAAACGAAGGACATATCAGCCCAAACTGCCCGCAATAGTTTAAGGTATGTTATAACTGTGGAAAGGAAGGACATATCGCTCGAGATTGCACTGTAGCAAAACCAAGTCCAGCGGGGATGGTGACTCAAAAGGCTTTCCCAAAAAAGTCAAAGTCAACGATTCTTGGAAGAGCATTTGTCGTGACTGGTCAACATGTGAGGAACCCAAACGAGGTGATCACGGGTAAGCTAATCATAAATTCATGCGAAGCTTATACCTTACTAGATACCGGTGCTACCCATTCATTTATTTCTCCTACTTGTGCTCAATGTTTAAACTTGACTTCGGAGAAATTAGACTTTGATTTATTTGTGGAGACTCCGTTAGGAGAAACTTTCATCACATCCACTATTTATAAATCTTGTTTGATCCAAGTTGGCACCATCACCTTACCTGTTGACCTTATCTCTTTAAAGATACTTGCATTTAACGTGATTTTAGGGATTGATTGGTTAACTACTCATCATGCCAAAATTAATTATTTTCGCAAGGTTGTTAGTTTCATATTCCTAAGCAACCTGTTGTGCGAATTCAAGCAACTAAGCCATTAAAATCAATCACTGTTATATCAAGCCATAAAGCTATTCGTTTATTAAAAAACGGATGTCAAGCTTTCTTAGCCCATGTTATGGATTTGAATAAAGATACGTCATATTTGAATAATATTCCTGTTGTTATTGACTTTCCTGACGTATTTCCTGAAGAACTTCCTGGTCTACCCCCAGAACGTGAAGTTAAATTCTTTGTAGATCTTGAACCTGGTACAAAGCCCATTTCTAAAACCCCATATCGAATGGCTCCTATTGAACTTCTGGAGTTAAAAGTCCAATTACAGGAGTTGTTGGACATCAGTTTCATTCGTCCTAGTACATCTCCTTGGGGTGCTCCTGTTTTATTCGTAAAGAAGAAAGATGGGAGTATGCGACTTTGTATCGACTACCAAGAATTAAACCATGTCACTATCAAGAATAGGTATCCGCTACCTCGTATTGATGACCTGTTTGACCAGTTATAAGGAGCACAATTCTTTTCAAAAATCGATCTTCGTTCTGGATATCATCAGCTGAAGATTAGAACTGAGGATATTCCAAAGACTGCCTTTAGAACTCGGTACGGGCATTATGAATTCTTAGTCATGTCTTTTGGATTGACTAATGCTCCTGCGGCTTTCATGGATATGATGAACCGAGTATTCAAGGAATATTTGGATCAGTTCGTTGTTGTTTTTATGGATGACATCCTCATATATTCCAAAAGTCGTGAAGATCATGAACACCATTTGAAGCTGGTACTCCAAAGGCTTCGTGAAAATAAGTTATATGCCAAGTTAAAGAAATGCGAGTTCTGGCTTGAGGAATTAGTATTCCATGGGCACGTGGTGTCAAAACATGGAGTATCTGTTGACCTGGCGAAGATTGAAGCAATACAAAGTTGGGAACAACCGAAGTCGGTGACCGAAGTACGTAACTTTCTGGGCTTAGCTGGTTATTATCGGAGATTCATGGAAGGATTTTCTCGAATCGCTACTCCATTAACTCAGCTGACTCGGAAAGATAGCAAATTTGTATGGAGCGAGAAATGCGAGAAGAGTTTCCAAGAGCTTAAGAGGAGACTCATTTCGGCACCTATTTTTACCATACTATCTGGTTCGGATGGATTTGTTATCTACAGCGATGCTTCAGGCAAAGGGCTAGGATGTGTTCTCATGCAATGTGGGAAAGTTATAGCCTATGCCTCAAGATAACTTAAAGAATATGAGAGGAATTATCCTACTCATGATCTAGAGTTGGCAGCAGTCGTTTTTACGCTAAAGATCTGGATGCACTATCTATATGGGGAGAAAGTGGAAATATATTCAAACCATAAAAGCTTCAAATATTTCTTCACTCAAAAAGAACTCAACATGCGGCAACAACGTTGGCTCGAGCTGTTGAAAGACTACGACCATACCATTCAATACCATCCTGGAAAAACGAACGTGGTAGCCGACGCATTGAGTAGAAGATCATACGCGGGAACAAGTGCGATGTTGTCAACACAAAGGCCCATTTGGTGTGATTTACAAAAGATGAAGATAGAATTCATGACTCCGAGGACCCATGCAATGATGTCAAGTATACGTATAGAACCAACTTTAATCGAAAAAGTTAAAGTTGCTCAAGCCACAGACCCGGTGCTGGTGCGTATTAAGAAGAAAGTGCAAGAATGTGCTATTCCAGAAGCAAGAATCGATAAAGAAGGAATACTTCGAGTCCACTCCAGACTTTGTGTTCCTAATGATTCTGATTTGAAGTACAAGATCATGATGGAGGCACACAATACACTATTTGCAATCCATCCTGGAAGTACCAAAATGTATCGTGATCTTCGACATACATTTTGGTGGAACAATATGAAGAGAGAGATTGTAAAGTTTATCTCGAGGTGTTTAACTTGTTAACGTGTAAAGGCAGAGCACCAAGTGCCTAAGGGTCCATTGCAACCACTTGAGATTCCCAAAATAGAAGTGGGAACACATTACAATGGATTTCGTTACGGGTCTTCCCACGGTTTCTCAAGGCATAAATGCTATTTGGGTTATTGTTGATAGATTAACCAAGTCTGCTCATTTCTTGCCGATACGGGAGACTTATTCCCTTGAACGTCTTGCTCGTATGTACGTAGATGAGATTATGAGATTGCATGGCATGCCAGTATCTATAGTTTCGGATCGTGACCCTAGATTCACTTCAAGATTTTGGGTTGGCTTGTAAAAAGCTATGGGCACGGATTTACGATTTAGTTCGGTATACTATCCTCAAACGGACTGATAATCAGAGAGGACTATTCAAACTCTTGAAGATCTATTAAGACTTTGTGTTTTAGATTTCAAAGGGAGTTGGGATAAGTTTTACCATTGGTAGAATTCTCCTACAACAACAGTTATTACGCAAGTATAGGTGTGGCTCCATTTGAAGCATTATATGGACGAAAGTGTCGCTCTCCAATATGTTGGGATGAGGTGGGAGAAGCAACATTGTTGGGACCCAAGTTGGTACGTATAACTACGAAAAAGATTCAAATGATTCGACAACGTATACAAACGACACAGGATCGACAAAAGAGTTATGCGGATCTTCATCGAAAGGACGTGGAATTTAGTATTGGGGATCATATATTGTTGCGTGTGGCTCCATGGAGGGGAGTTACAAGATTTGGGAAGAGAGGAAAGCTCAATTCACGATTTATTGGTCCATTTCAGATTCTTGACCGAGTAGGAAATGTGGCCTATAGACTCGCGTTACCTTCAAGTATATCTCGTGTTCATAATATTTTTCATATATATGTGCTTCGTAAATATGTGAAAGACCCTAACCACGTCATTGAGTTAGAACCGTACGAGATAGCTGAAGACTTAACGTACGAGGAGGTACCTGTCAAGATCTTGAATAGGAAAGAGCATGTCCTACGCACAAGGGTTATACCACAAGTTAAAGTTATTTGGAGGAACCATGCTATTGAGGAAATGACCTGGTAGTTGGAAACCGAAATGAAAGCGAGGTATCCTCATCTTTTCGAAACACCAAGTACGTACGTCAATTTCGAGGACAAAGATTCATAAGGAGGGGAGGTTATAAGACCCCAACTTATTATAAATGAAATAAAATTTTCTCTATTTATTATTTTGAAATAGTAAGGGTTGAATTGATTAATGAGGTTAGTTATGGGTAAAATGCACAAATATTTTAAATAAACAAGTCGTTATAAAATATTCATTGTTGTCGGGGAATATTCGTTTGGTCGTGGAATATTCTTCCTGTCGGGGAATATTCGTACGGCGGCGCAGTCTTTTGTGGGCCCCATAACGGAAAGCGATTGGATGAAGAAAACGACAAGTATAAGTTATTTATAAATAACGCCGTAGTTGTTACCGTTAAAACTGTTGGAATACTCAGTGGTTAAAACACAGTAATACACGTTGTTGCACAGTAGCACACGGTATTGCACCAATTATTGATTCTTACGTAAGAAGTGTGACGCCCCCAAAAATAAGTATACGTCACCCATCTTGGGTCGCCACTTACATGGTACAGAATACAAATACAACTGTCGTGTACAATACGACAAAACATAAACTGTGAGTTTGAATACAAATATTATCTTCTAGAGAGTATTCATACTCAAAAGGAGTCCTCATTACATTTATTAATACACTATTACATAGAATAGTGAGGACTACTAACTAATACTATCATTCGGACCATCACTCCGTTCCCCGACTTGCCCCAGCTACGTTCTAATTTCCTGAAGAGAACAGTGAAAGAAAGGGTGAGCTCAACTAGCCCAGTAAGAAATATTATGACTAAGATAATACAGAATAAATTATCATTAGCCTTCAACAATGTTAAACTGATAAAATATAATAAACATCAAGTTTAACTGCAGCGGAACAAGCAATCCATTAAAAGAGTCAAGTAGAAAATAAACGCTACTATTTTTTATGATTTAAAAGGTTTTTCAACACTATGATCGCTGGGACTCAGCTTAATAAAATAATCCACATCATCGAATCACCCCTGCACTACGGCCAAGGATATTTGTATATTCATTAATGGTCATGATCATGCCAACAACTGTCCATAAATGCACTACGGGCCAATGAGGACTTTTACCACATCATTTGTAACATTACGGTCATGATTATACCGAATAATCCCTGGTCATAATCATACCAAGTCCATCTATGCACTACAAGCCGCAGATGACTTTCAACATTTTATAAACATGAGGATGATGACAATGATATAAGAATTCAATAAAACAAGTTCAAGAATTAATTTATCCAAGAATTAACAACGTCCAAATTGTCAACATGATACTGCTTTGTGGAGTAAAATTCAAGAATACTTAGAAGAATATTTTCATGAAAAGATACTGGATGAACCGCAATTATCAAGGATATTCCACTAATTTCATGGAGTATAGAAGTCAAAACTTAACCAACTGAGTATAATAAAGAATGGAATAACAAAAGAAATCACCATGCATGCGATAGACCGCACAGACAGGTTATTCCAACAGAATAATAAATAATGGAACCAGGTCCGGCGTAAACGCACAGACAGGATATTCCGACAAAATAATAAATAATGGAACCAGGTCCGGTGTAAAACACACAGACATGATGTTCCAACAGAATAATAACAAAGACGGAACCAGGTCCAGTGTAAAACACACAGACAGACAGGATGTTCCAACAGAATAATAATAAAAACGGAACCAGGCCCGGTGTAAAACACACAGACAGGATGTTCTAACAGAATAATAATAAAAACGGAACCAGGTCCGGTGTAAAACACACAAACATGATGTTCCAACAGAATAATAATAAAAACGGAACCAGGTCCGGTGTAAACACACAAACAGGATGTTCCAACAGAATAATAGAAGAATGTCACCAAGTATAGGGTAGACCGCGTATACAGGTTATTCCAATAGAATAATAAGAAATGGAATAACAACAGTTCTCTTCATGAATAAGAAAGAATAACACCCCTTACCGTTTTAAAGAAGAGCTGAAATAAAGAAGTAGTTAAGTAGCAGAATACTCTTCTTCTCTCTCTCTATAGTTTCTCTCTATAGTTTCTCTCTCTAGAGTTCAGTGAATTCGTAAGAAATAATGAAGGAATGAGCTGCTATTTATAGAAAAATAGAATGCATAGTAACTAATCCATGAACGGTCCAGATTGATTACTTTAATCTGACGGTCCATATTTAAAGAAAAATCTTTTAAATAAAATATAATATATTCTATTTATAAAATAACTTTAATAAAGTATTCTGTTTTATATAAAAAGATGTTTCTGTTTTATTACGTTAATAATACGAATAAAACAAAACGTCATTATCGCTAAATAATTCATATTATTAACTGACAATAATTGAATCAAACTGAGTGACTTCTCACATAAGCATTAATAATCAATACCGTGTGCTACTATGCAACCACACGTATTACTGTACTTTTACTACCGAGTAGTTCAACAGTAACAATGGTAAAACTTCCGTCATTATTTTTAATAAAATATTTTTGTCATTTTCTCAATCCGACAATAATTCCGTTGTGGGGTCCACCAATGATTGTGTCGTTGTACGAATATTCCCTGTTAAAACGAATATTCCCCGACCAATCGAATATTATATGACAACTTGGATACTTTACAAAATTTATAAATACTACCCATAACTATTATATCAAATCCACACCATAATATAAAAAAAATTATTTCGAAAAAAATTAAATATTTATTCATAAAATCTGGGGTTTCACAATCTCCCCTCCTTATAGAATTTCGCCCTCGAAATTTACGTACGTACTTGGTATGCCGAACATGTGAGGATACCTTGACTTCACTTCAAATTCTAACTCTTGAGGTATAACCTTTAAGCATCGAATATGATCCTTCTTATCCAAGATGTTAACACGTATCTCCTCATACGTTAAAACTTTTGCTATCTCGTCCGGTTCTAAATTAATAATGTGGTTCGGGTCGTCCACATATTTACGTAACATCGATACGTAAAAAAAATGTTCTGAACACGCAACATACTTGCCGGTAAAACGAGTCTATAGACCACAGTTCCTACTTCATCGAGGATTTTAAATGGGCCAATTAAATTGAGAGTTGAGATTTTCTCTCTTCGTCGATTCTTGCTTCTAGAATAACGCCCTCTTGAACCTTCTTCTTCACATTTATCAGCTCTGAGTATGTAGCTTGAGCGACTTTAACTTTATCGATTAAAATCGATTCTAATCATATATTCGTTATCTTCACGTGGGTTCGTATATTCGCACTTGTAACCACATACGATCTTCTACTCAATGCATCAGCTACCACGTTCGCTTTTTCACGATGGTATGGTATGATCACAATCTTTAACAGCTCGAGCCAACGTCTTTGGCGCATGTTACGTTCGCTTTAGTTGAATAAATATTTGAGGGTTTAAGAAATGGGTTTTGTACTGGGGTCAATACAAAATTCGATTTCACGCTCTAGGGGTAAGCTAAGAAGTCTTCAAGAATACGTCAGGAAATTTATTAACAATAGAAATATCATTCAAAACTGTGACTCTCGTCCAAGACTTGGATAACACGTCACATTGATATCTATTAACTTGTCACCATTATTCACAACGTCCCCTACCGAAAGTCTGGTTTCGGTACATTCCACACAAGAAAGTCAACAACGAAAGGATCAGGGCTCTTTATTTATGGCTTGATATGACAATGATTGACTTTAGTGGTTTGGTTACTTTGAATCCGCATAACAGGGTGGTTAGGAGTATGAAAGCTAACAACCTTATGAGAAGCATGATAAGTAGTGAACTAATCGTTTCAAAAAATCACATCAAATGCAAGTATTTTCAAAGAGATAAGATCGACAGGTAACGTGAAAGTGTTGATTTGAACAAGATTTATAAATAGTGGAGGTAATGAAGATTTCTCCCAACTGACTTTAAACAGACATATCAAAGTCTAAACATTGAACACAACTAGGTGAAATAAAAGAGTGAGTAGAACCGGTATCTAACACGGTATAGACTTCGCAAGAGTTTATGACTAACATACCCGTGATAATTTTATTCAGGTTCCTCGTCACGAAAAAAAAAACGCTTTCTCTTAAACTACTGGGTTTGGCTTTTCTGGGACGGTCTTTGGTGCCTCCATCCTATCTGAACTTGTCTTCGGTGAACGACAAAATCGGGCTAAGTGACCTTCTCTTCCACAATTATAGCATGCTTTTGATGGCATCGCGCAGTTTGGACTGATGTGTCCCTCCCCTCCGCATTTGAAGCATATGATAGGTGGTCGTTCTCCTTCCTTAACAACGAGTGTTGGTGCTGACGTCTTTCCATCATTGTTGAATTTTCTCTTCTTGAAATATCCATTCTTATTATTTTGACCATGATTACCATTGAAGTGGTTACCATTTCTGACATGTTGATTCCCTCCATGCTTATTGTCACCGCTTTGATGACTGTTATCACCAGTATTATCATTTTTCTGGCTGCTCTCTTTTGGTTGCGTTGACTCGTTATCGCGCTCCACTAACTGAGCCCTATTCACAACATCTGAATACAAACACAGTTTATGAAAAATAAGATATTGACGTATCTCCGGTTTCAAACCTCTTAAAAACATCCGCGTCATTCTCTCTTCATTATCCACCAAGTGGGATGCAAATCGGGACAACTCTACAAACTTGGCTTCGTACTGCGGCACGGTCATGTTGTTTTGCTCCAACTTGATAAATTCCACTTCCTTCATGTGACGAATACTTTCGGGAAAGTACTTGTCATTGAACAGTTCTTGGAACTTCTCCCAAGACATCTTGAGTCCGTCAGGCTGGGTACGTTTTACAGATTTCCACCAGTAATCTGCCTCTTCACGCAACATAAAAGTGGCAAAGGGAACCTTTTGCTCCTCGGAGCATCCCAAGACATCAAATATCTTGGTGATCTGCTTTAACCACGTCTCCGCCTTAAGTGGTTCTGGCTTTCCCAAAAACTCCAGTGGTCCTAGCTCCTTGAATTGCTTAGCGGTGACCAACCGTGGGTTGTCATTGTTTCCTCCTTCATTTTGGATAGGAGCCGCTCTCGCCCGTTGTTGCATGAATTGCTCCTTGAACTGCTTAGCGGTGACCGTCCGAGAGTTATTTTGTTGTTGCATGAATTGCATAAAGTCTCTGACCATCCCATCATTCACCATTTCATCGGTGTTATTATTTTCATGAGGATTATTGTCCTCTGGTTGAACATTACCCTGAGCATTGATAGTTGGTGATTCAATGGTCTCATGTGCTTCATTGATTATCTCAACATTTTTGGATGCCATTTGCAAATACTGCAACAAAACAAGGGTTAATTAACATATAACATATTATCCATATACTTTGACCGACCAATTAAATACCAAATAAACTTAGGTAGGTCATACTAGCGAATGAATTCCCCGTCTCTCCCCTCCTAGTTCTATTCTCACATCTTAGCCAGGGATCATATCCCTAAGCTCTGATACTAACTGTGACGCCCCCAAAATTAGGTATACGTCACCCATCTTGGGTCGCCACTTACATGGTACAGAATACAAATACAACTTACTAATACAACTGTCATGTACAATACGACAAAACATAAACTGTGAGTTTGAATACAAATATTATCTTCTAGAGAGTATTCATACTCAAAAGGAGTCCTCATTACATTTATTAACACACTATTACATAGAATAGTGAGGACTACTAACTAATACTATCATTCGAACCATCACTCCGTTCCCCGACTTGCCCCAGCTACGTTCTCATTTCCTGAATAGAACAGTGAAAGAAAGGGTGAGCTCAACTAGCCCAATAAGAAATATTATGACTAAGATAATACAGAATAAATTATCATTAGCCTTCAACAATGTTAAACTGATAAAATATAATAAACATCAAGTTTAACTGCAGCAGAACAAGCAATCCATTAAAAGAGTCAAGTAGAAAATAAACTCTACTATCTTTTATGATTTAAAAGGTTTTTCAATACTGTGATCGCTGGGACTCAGCTTAATAAAATAATCCACATCATCGAATCACCCCTGCACTACGGCCAAGGATATTCGTATATTCATTAATGGTCATGATCATGCCAACAACTGTCCATAAATGCACTACGGGCCAATGAGGACTTTTACCACATCATTTGTAACATTACGGTCATGATTATACCGAATAATCCCTGGTCATAATCATACCAAGTCCATCTATGCACTACAAGCCACAGATGACTTTCAACATTTTATAAACATGAGGATGATGACAATGATATAAGAATTCAATAAAACAAGTTCAAGAATTAATTTATCCAAGAATTAACAACGTCCAAATTGTCAACATGATACTGCTTTGTGGAGTAAAATTCAAGAATACTTAGAAGAATATTTTCATGAAAAGATACTGGATGAACCGCAATTATCAAGGATATTCCACTAATTTCATGGAGTATAGAAGTCAAAACTTAACCAACTGAGTATAATAAAGAATGGAATAACAAAAGAAATCACCATGCATGCGATAGACCGCACAGACAGGTTATTCCAACAGAATAATAAATAATGGAACCAGGTCCGGCGTAAACGCACAGACAGGATATTCCGACAGAATAATAAATAATGGAACCAGGTCCGGTGTAAAACACACAGACATGATGTTCCAACAGAATAATAACAAAGACGGAACCAGGTCCGGTGTAAAACACACAGAGAGACAGGATGTTCCAACAGAATAATAATAAAAACGGAACCAGGCCCGGTGTAAAACACACAGACAGGATGTTCTAACAGAATAATAATAAAAACGGAACCAGGTCCGGTGTAAAACACACAAACAGGATGTTCCAACAGAATAATAGAAGAATGTCACCAAGTATAGGGTAGACCGCGTATACAGGTTATTCCATCAGAATAATAAGAAATGGAATAACAACAGTTCTCTTCATGAATAAGAAAGAATAACACCCCTTACCGTTTTAAAGAAGAGCTGAAATAAAGAAGTAGTTAAGTAGCAGAATACTCTTCTTCTCTCTCTCTATAGTTTCTCTCTCTAGAGTTCAGTGAATTCGTAAGAAATAATGAAGGAATGAGCTACTATTTATAGAAAAATAGAATGCATAGTAACTAATCCATGAACGGTCCAGATTGATTACTTTAATCTGACGGTCCATAGTTAAAGAAAAATCTTTTAAATAAAATATAATATATTCTATTTATAAAATAACTTTAATAAAGTATTCTGTTTTATATAAAAAGATGTTTCTGTTTTATTACGTTAATAATACGAATAAAACAAAACGTCATTATCGCTAAATAATTCATATTATTAACTGACAATAATTGAATCAAACTGAGTGACTTCTCACATAAGCATTAATAATCAATACCGTGTGCTACTATGCAACCACACGTATTACTGTACTTTTACTACCGAGTAGTTCAACAGTAACAATGGTAAAACTTCCGTCATTATTTTTAATAAAATATTTTTGTCATTTTCTCAATCCGACAATAATTCCGTTGTGGGGTCCACCAATGATTGTGTCGTTGTACGAATATTCCCTGTTAAAACGAATATTCCCCGACCAATCGAATATTATATGACAACTTGGATACTTTACAAAATTTATAAATACTACCCATAACTATTATATCAAATCCATACCATAATATAAAAAAAATTATTTCGAGAAAAATTAAATATTTACTCATAAAATCTGAGGTTTCACAAGAAGGCACTACTCAATAATTATTACAGTAATTACTATTCAGTATTTTATTTTATTGATTCAATAATTGCTGCGTTGATATTTTATATTATTGGTGTTTCAATAATTGTCACTACACAGTATTTTCTATTATCGGAGCAATAATTCATATTATCTATTATTAGATAATATTATTGGCAATGTCTAGAAAGTTATGTCTAAGGAGAGGTTTGGTCACCTAATTGCGCGCCAGTAAGGAGAAATCTTTATTAGAAAGCCCCTTCTTTCCTGGGAACTGCCTGGTTGTCAGTATTTGTGATTATGTAATATTATTTGTGAATAATTAATTATTAATTTATATGATGAGGAAAATATTCATTTTATGTGGATATAGATGGAGAAAATTTTTTAAAGTGACAATTGTTAAAAATTGATATTTTATCTTTTTTGATAAAATAATATTTTATTATATTATTATAATATAATAATGATGATATTTTTACAATGAATGTGGAATATATGAGTATATGAGGAGGAAGAGTATTTTTTGTTGCATTAAATGTTTAACACATGTTTTGTGTGTCGATGAGCCCCATTTCTTGACTGAAATTTGATTATAGCCGGTAAAATCGCTCGTTTGTGAATTTCGGTCAATTTCTGTTTAGAATTTGGAAAAATTTCTTCTGCAAAGTTGTAGATAATGAAATTTCTTATGAAAAGAACATTAGGTTCGAATTTTTCTGATAACAGGGCTATTTATTATGAATTATTGAAGTTTCAAAATAATTGATTTTTGGAAGTTTTAATTATTTTTTTTAAGAAAAACGTTTTTTACATTTTTGGGCCTCATTAAACATGTGTTAAGTTGCTGAAATTTAGATTCTTGGTGTACGTAGGAATTTATATATAATATATTAATATTATATTAAATTTTTTGCTTTGGTGTTCTAAGCATTTTTCTATAAATAGGGTGCTTAGGTTAGAATTGAAAATCACACCAGAAACTAAAATCTTCTCTCCCTTTCTCTCTCGATATATTGAGCGTATTCCTGTGAGTATTTTGATACTTTGAGTGTTGTTATACGGTGCAAGTTTTCTTCAACACTATATTTAGTATTCCAGCCAGAAGTACTATTCTTTCGAGGGAAGGGATGTTATTTTTTTATATAAATGATATTATTTCTTTCAATATCATTATGCCGAAATATTGATATGAATTTTTATTAAATTTGGAACTTTTTGTGTCGGGGTTACTTTTCACGTATACGGTACTATTCACGTATACGGCACTATTCACGAATACGATACTATTCATAGAAAAATTAAAATTTCTTCTTTTTGTCCAAAATATCTATTATAGATAGTAGCTTTGATTGTATCCATGTTTTGATCATTCTTGAATTTTACTCCATTATGATTATTTATGAGGTATTTTTGGACATGGATAAACCGAAATGTGAATCCTTAATATTTGTTATTTTATTTCACTGGATTCGTTTCCTTTAAATTATTTTTCATCATCCTCAGTCCTAATTAATGATATTAATGAATAACTTTGGCCTGTAGTGCAAAGATTAATGATTTTATGATGAATATCTTTGGCCCGTAGTGCAAAGATGAACAGATGTTGATATGAACATGACCAACTGATAAATATCTTTGGCCTGTAGTGCAAAGATGAATATTTGGTTCAAGATGTTTATTGATTGATGTTACAGGGATAAAATATTGATGATAGAATTTTAAATTCATAGATGATAGTAGATTTCATCCTCTACTTAACTCTTCTAATGAATTATTATTTCCGCTGCGAATTTTGATTTAAAATTTGTTGTCTATTGTATTCTCATAAATTTTTCACTGTTGAGAACTAACGATAATTTGTTCTATATTATCTTAGTCATAATGTTCTTTACTGGGCTAGTTGAGCTCACCCTTTTCCTTTTTGTTCTTTTTTACTTCCTAGGAGGCGAGAATGTAGCGAGTACTAGTCGGGGTATGGAATGAAGGTTCTAGGAAGTTGTTTTAGTAGTCCTCACCATTTTTGTAAAATATTGTATCAATAATTATAATGAGGACTTATTTGAGTGTGAATATTATCTAGATGACAATATTTGTATTTAAACTCACAGTTTTTATGTTGTATTAATAAAGTTATAGTTGTTTCTGTACCATGTATTTTGACGACTCAGAATGGGTGTTTTATACCTATTTTTGGGGCGTCACATAGCTGCCCTTAAAGCTGTTGCTAAACACATCCAATCCGAAAATTATGGAAACAATCCCCGAAGGGTCCATAAAAACAAAGAAGAGGATGTTTCCCTGATACTACAGGGTCAAAAAGGCAATTAGAACATACCTATCTAGAGGAGAAATTACACTCCTTTCCAAGCACAGTCTTCAAACTCTCCAATACCAAAAGGTGGAGAAGTCAAATGCCCTCGAGTGTTCACACCCTTAGGGCACTCCCTAGAGAACATTCTTACTCTTCTGACCCCGCAGAAGAAAATCACGCATCTTCTTCCACCAGCCAGCCTTAATGGTAGGGGTTTTAATGCTGCTCGAAAATGTGCTTATCATGCCGGGGCACCTGGACATGATACTCAAGATTGTTGGGTTTTGAAACATAAGATCCAAGACCTGATAGATAACAGTGAGATTGTGGTCACCAAACTAAATCAACCTCACGTGCAAGACAACTCTCTTCCTCCACACAAAGAGGAAGAAGTCAACATGATTAATTGGAGCAATGGACAAAGTTCCAATTCTAACGGTGAAGCATCCCAGATCATTAAAGAAGGTGCTAAACAATGGGATTTTGCCAAGTTCCAGTTCTCAATAGAACGAAAGATGAAAGCTCTGTTCAAGCAAATCGAGCAATTGGAAGAACTGGTGACATACCATCATCAAGTCACACGCCAATTAATCAGCCAGGAGCATGCTAGTCTCCTTCCTCTTGTCATGAATATTCCCTCTTCACCTCAAGAAAGTGAAACAATGGAGGACAAAGTGGCGAAGAGAGCGAATGCCAAAGCTCGTCGGGATTTTGCCAACAAAATGGAATTTACATAACTGGGCCAACCTGTGGAAGAAATCCTTCAAATGTTAATCAATGAAGGAAGGATTAATTCCCTTCTACCTCCAATCAATCCCCGTTCAGGGCGGTACAATTCTGATAGAGTATGTCAATATCACTCCCATTCTCGCGGTCACAGCATAGAAGAATGTTGGGCACTCCGCCACCTTATCCAGAATCTCATTGATAGTGGTGTCCTGCAACTAGCAGACGATGATACTGTGCTACATGGTAGTAAGAATACCTGTCCTACTAAATGGAAGGGATTGGTATCAGTTATCTCCATTGAGGCTGATGGCATTGTCAAGCCACTCACTATAAGAACAATTCAACTCAGAGGAACCAACAATCCTTTGAAAGTGGCCACTCCCGAGCCAATCAACTTACCATGCAGAGCACAATATCCTATTGTTAGCCTACACAGAGTTCCGTGGAATTATGAAGAAGGTGAAGGATCCACCTCGCATACAACTATTGTAGTGTCGAAGAAGAATCCACTGTATCTTCCCCAACGGGTGATGGAGTCTACCATCAAATCAAAGGGGAAAATTCCCATGGAGAAGATTGAAAAATTCCTCCGTGCCATTGGTCATAATGAAGCCAAGGTGGTTTTAAGCTTAAGAGAAGCTCCACATCAAATTTCAATACTAAACTTGGTTTTAACTTTCGAGGATCACAGAAAGATTCTACTAAAGGTTTTGGAAGAAGCCTACTTGCCAAAATCAGTGGATGTGAAAAAATTTCAACATCTAGCTGATCACATTTTCAACAACAATGTGATCTCTTTCAACGAGGATGACATACCACCCGAAAGGATCGGTCATTGCAAGTCATTACACATTGCGGTCTTGTCCTCCAGATATATGCTAGCTGGAGTCTTAGTAGACAGAGGTTAATCTTTGAATATTTGTCCATACGCTACATTGTTGAAGATGAACGTTAATCTCAATCGAATCCGAAGTAGCCATACGATCATCAAAGCTTTTGATGGATCCCGCCGAAATTCAGTCGGAGAGATTGAGCTGCCAATTGAGATTGGTCCCCATACATTCTGCGTGTCTTTCCACGTACTCAAGATAGATTCGGGATACAACCTGCTCTTAGGAAGACCGTGGATTCATATGGCTGGGGTAGTCCCCTCCACCATTCATTAGCGACTGAAATACATTATCAACAATAGCCTAGTTACAGTCAACTCTGAATCGGAATGCCCTCAACAAGGTGACATACCGTTCATAAGTTTTAATTCTGATGTTGAGCTGGTCAGTTTCCACACTTTGGAAGTAAGCAACCCTCAATTTCATGCCCTGGGAACGCCATTGCCCGTAGCCAAGATCTTTGCCGAAGTAATGTCGGCTACTCAAGAAATGATGCCTTTGGGTCATCAACCAGGACAAGGGCTAGGTAAAGATCATCAAGGTATCAAATACCCCATCCAAGTAGCCAGTGAAACTGGGATAGCTGGACTAGGCTATTCTAGTAGTTCTAGTCAGAGGAATCCTCATAAGCATCAGCAAATTCATTCAGCTTCAACCACTCGGCGTTTATCTTCGCCTTCAAACGCTGAGTCTGCACAACCTCCTGTAAAGGTGCCAACCAACGTGATGGCTATGCTATTTCCCAGGCCAGTGTCGTTCAAAGAAAAAGAAGTCTTTATTCCAGATCCCAAAGTGGAGGAAGAGAAACAAAGAATTAAACAAAACGTCGTCCGAATAATGTCGGGCATGCGCATCATTGTTCATAATGAACATACAAACAGATATACCCAAGACGATGATTGCCCAGACGTCATGGTCATCATTCGGGAAGAGGAGAACGATGACAACCCCTCCATCAATGCAGTCCACCCGGACTTTATGCTTGCCAATTGGAGCAGCACTCCTTGCATTGGTCGACAATGGTAAAATGGGCAGAACTTCTTTCTGCCCTGTAGATATAATAACTGCTTACTTTTCTGTATAGTATTAGCAGTTGTTTTGTCTGTACATGCTAACATTATGTATGATTAAATAGTTTCATACATATTAAGTGAAAGCATATTTTGTTTCAGGACTCTGAACTTAGATGTGACTGTACTTGCTGATAAGATGCCTCTTCTCCACAAGGATTGTAACTTTGATGAAAAGTTGGACTCAGACTTGCTTGAAATATAAAAGGACATTGAGGTGCCTTCGGAGATCAAAGAATGGGTCGAAGACAAGCCTAAACCCACCCTTGATCAAACCACCTCCTTCAATCTTGGAACCTTAGAAAACCCTAAGTTAATCCAGATTGATTCAGACCTTACCCCAAACCAGAGGAATGACATGGTTACGCTATTAACCCAATTTCAGGATGTGTTTTCATGGTCTCATGAAGACATGGTGGGTTTGTCCCCTAACATTATTCTTCATCGCCTTCCCATTAAAGAGGGATTCAAGCCAGTCAAACAGAAGCTCGGGCGATTGAAATTGAGTGGAGTTTAAAGGTGGAAGAAGAAATTGTGAAACAATTTCAAGCTGGCATTATCATAGTGTCCACATATCCTAAATGGATATCTAACATCGTTCCCGTGCCTAAGCCTGGAGGAAAGGTGCGAGTTTGCGTGAATCAGGCAAGTTGCTAGGAATTCTAGTTAGCCACAAAGGGATTGAGCTGGATCCCACCAAAATCTAGGCCATCACGAAAATGCCCATTCCTCAGACAGAGAAGGAAATACGGGGATTTTTGGGAAGAATCAACTTCATTAGCCAATTCATTTCTCAACTCACAGCAACTTGTGAGCCTATCTTCAAGCTGTTAAGGAAGAACTCCTCCATGAAATAGAATGATGAGTGCCAGAATGCCTTCCTCACAATTAAAGAGCAGCTAGTTAAAGCTCCTATTTTGGTACCACCTAGGGATGATGTTCCCCTGTTCTTGTACCTGTCCATAAGTGACAATGCCATGGGCTGCATGCTGGGCCAGAAAGATGATAGAGGCCGAGAACGAGCTATCTATTACCTCAGTAAAAGATTCAGCAGCAGTGAACACAAGTACACTCTGATTGAGAGGACTTTTTGTGCTTTAGCATGGGCTGCCATGAGGTTACAACATTACCTCCATGGGCACACAACCCATCTCATATTCCGTGTGGATCCTCTCAAGTATGTGTTCAGTAAACCCATACTAAATTGTAGGTTGTCCAGATGGCAGTTGATCCTACAATAATTTGACATTGTCTGCGTGACTCAAAAGTCCATTACGGGTCAAGGAATTACGGATCAACTGGCCACCGCACCTTTAGGGGACTTCAAACCCTTGGAAACATACTTCCCAGATGAAGGGGTAATGACAGTTCAGCAACAACATCAGTACGATGCACGTCCAATGTGACAACCCCAAAATAGGTCCATTCCATCCAACCTATTCTGAGTCACCAAATACACGGTACAAAAAAACAACTACAACTTTATTACAACAATTGTCGTGCAAAATACAACAACACATATGCTGTGAATTTGGATACAAATATATACCAAATGTGACTCATGTTCCAATCGTGGACATCACCTCACAATGACACCTTACATAAAGGTATAGTCAAAAACTGTTTTAGAAATTAGCATCTTTGGGAAGTGCTCAAGGAAACCTTCGTACATGGGAGGTCATGCGTCTAGGTTATGATAGATATCATATGGCCATAAAATTATCCTTGGTTGACCCAATAGACCCCAAAGAAAAACGAGAAGATTACTATCATATTCTTCCCAATGGTGAGTCTTCTCTTGACATATCATTATCTCTAATGTCTCTAATTGAGAATTATACTTCAAACAAACACCAAGATTATATAGGTAGTGCTCGTATATATACTCAGCAAGTGGATGAGCACATCCCTGTCTTATGATGACAAGAGGTTGTATGTCATTAGACATCTTGTATGATAGTGGCAAAACACCCTTCCAACATTGGGTACACCTTACCCTATTGGATTCACCAAATAAAACTACTAAATGAACTTTTCTATACTGCTTCGGGAGAACCTCCACAGCTAGAGACCACCATTATATTTCCCCGTTACCCTCGCTCGAACCAGCTACACTCTTATTACCTGAAAGGAATTGTGAAGCAAAAGGGTGAGCACAACTAGCTCAGTAAAGAATATCATGACTAAAAATAATTAAATTATCAATAGCTTTCATCAATAATAAATCAGAGATTTAGAACATATGGTAAATGATAAAAATTTCAACCATAGTTGCAGCGGAACGAGCATTCCATTAGAAGAGTCAAATAGACTATAAAGTCTATTATCTTTTCCATATTAAAAATCCACCAACAATATTTTATCCCTGTAACATCAATCAACAATTCTGGTCCACAATCATATGAATAACTCATAATCATAACTGTAGTTCTAAATTCCTCTTCTCATCCAGGATGAAGATAATTTTCATCACCTATCTTTACCTGAAACATCAAAAATCATGGTTACACCAAATCACATTTCATGTTCATAATCATACTAATAACTTCATCTTTGCACTACGACCAAAGATATTCATTTGTATCACCAGTTGGTCATGTTCATCTCAACATCTGTTCATCTTTGCACTACTGGCCAAAGATATTCAACAGCATATCATCTTTGCACTACGGGCCAAAGATATTCATCAACAATTCACCTTTGTACTACAGGCCAAAGATATTCATCAATAATTCATCTTTGCACTACATGCCAAAGATATTCCTCAACAGTTCATATTTGCACTACGGCCAAATATATTCATCAACAGTTCATATTTGCACTACAGGCCAAATATATTAATATCTCAAAGAAATATATAATCATTTCAGAATTTATATAAACAATAATTATAACCATGTTGATCAATTCACCTTTGCACTTAAGCTAAAGATATTCACTTATAAATTCAATGGTCATGATCATACCAGTCAACAATTCAACTTTGCACTACTGGCCAAAGAGAACCCATAGTCATGATCATACCAAAAATCTACTCATCTTTACACTCAAGCCAAAGAGAAATATTATCATTAGGGTTATAAAAATATTATATATAATAATAAAAATAATATGATCAACATATAGTTTTAATCTAAAGAGTAATATTCGTAAATCAACTATAATTTGGTTAGAAAAAGAAACTAATTTTTTCGTGAATAGTAACTCGTGAATAGTAACTCAACACAAAAAGGTAGAAATTTTACAATAAAATACATACCAATATTTCGGTATAATGATATTGAAAGAATAATATTTCATAAGCTTATAAACAATTTATTTTAATTGTTTACACTTTACTAAATAATGCATTTAATCATCCTAAAATACCAAACTCATAAGATTTCATTACTAATAACCAAAAATCCTCATCAAAAATCTGCATATACCTCATATAGGATTCTCAAGCCATAAAATCATATTTTTTAATTTTCTTACTTCACAAAACATATTTAATTCATTTACTCATAACTAGACCATTTTCATGAAAAATACCAAATCAGTTCCAAAAATATTTCTTTTTTGGAATTTAGCATAATATAGTCCCATAGTGAACATATATTTTTCTCAGAATTTTTAAAAGTCATTTACTATTTTTCATATGGCCAAAACAGTCGAATATTTAGATATTTATCATGAATTGTACTTTTATCTAAAAATTCTGAAATTCACATAGTATACTCCTATCATATACATGTACTCCCAATAAAATTTTCATCAATTTTGGAGTTAACCACAAGGAGTTATAAGCGGATAATTTTAAAATAGTCTTTTCTCATAAAATTCATAACTCTTAATCTATACATCCAAAAATCACCATTTTTGGACACAATCAAGAAAACTCATCAAAATATCATTTTAAATTTTTCCAGAATTTTTGAAGGTCAGAAAAATTACGAAACTGAAAAACATAACAACCCTTAAAATCCCTTACTATCCCTTACCTCAAAAGAGCAGTACTTCTGATCGGTATAAGGCTGAAGGAAACTTGCACTGATGAATAGAAACACACAGAGTATCTAAATACTCACAAAATACACTCAATAATCTAGAGAGAGAGATAGAAAACTTATGAATTCTGATGTGATTTTTAATTCTAACTTAGCCCTCTATTTATAGGAAAATGTTAGCACGCCGAAGCAGACTTAACCTGCAACCTGATGGCTTTACCTGTTACTATTCCCACCCACCACATTTGAATAAAAATCTCAGCACATTTCTTCACCAACCAAGAGTGGGCCCACAAATTCTAGAATTTTCTACCAAAATGATAAACTCTGAAAATTCAACAATTTCTGAACCAGTCATCTCGTAAAATTCATAATAAATCATACGTTCATTTTTAACGGTTCAAAATTTGTGGACATATACTCAACTTTTATATGTATAACATATCCAAAAATTACCACGATCCAACGGTCGGATTAAAAATTATAACCCCCGCAAAATATCTCAAAAACCCTGATTTTTAATACCTCCATTCCGACAAAAATACTGATAAAAATCTCAACATTAACTCCTTTATTTTTAACCACAAAAATATATCCCTCATTTATATCCACATAAAATAAATATTTCCTTATCATATGAATCAATAATTAATTATTCACAAATAATATTACAGAATCATATTTATGACAACCAGGCCGTTCCCAGGAAAGAGTGGCCTTTCCAATAAGGATTTCTTCTTACTGGTGCGTAATTAGATGACCAAACCTCTCCTTAGACAGAACTTTCTAGACATTGTCAATAATGCTATCTAATAATATTATTCTAAATAATATGAATTATTGATCTGATAATGGAAAATACTGTGCAGCAACAATTATTGAAACAATAATAATATAAAATATCAACGCAACAATTATTGAATCAATAAAATAAAATATTGAACAATAATTACTGTGACAATTATTCAGTAGTGTCTTCCTTCGTAAGAATCAATAATTCAAAAATACTGTGTAAAACCGTGTGCTACTGTGCAACCACGCGTATTACTGTATTTTTAACTACCGGGTATTCCAACAGTATTAACGGTAACAACTACGCCGTTAATTATAAAAACTCAATTTTTGTCGTTATCTTCATCCGACCGTTTTTCGTTATGGAGCCCACAAATAGCTGTGTCGTCGTACGAATATTCCCCAACAGAAAAAATATTCCACGACCAAACGAATATTCCCCGACAACAATGATTATTTTATAACCACTTGCTTATTTCGAAAATTTTGCACATTTCAAAAATAACTTTAAACTTTTATCAATTTAACCATTTACTGAATAGTAATTATAAGAAAAATTGAATACTTTTATTTCATAAAATTCGGGGTCTTACAATCTCCCCTCCTTATGAAATTTCGTCCCCAAAATTTACGTACCTGGTATTTCGAAGAGTTGAGAATACCTTGCTTCCATTTCAGATTCTATCTCTCAGATCATCTTGATTTCTCCATTGCTCATCTCCCATGATAACTTCATTTGGGTTCGTCATTTGTTGGGAAGTCATGACAACCGCCATCCCTCGAACTACTCGGCTTTGACTTATCTGGAGCAGCATTTGGCGTCATCATTACCGTTGGAATATACTTTTCTATAGGACATATTCCTCCCTCAACTGCCTCTTCGTACTCCTCATTCATGATCTGAATCATCAATCTTCGATCCATATCGGATTCAGGTTGACCGCTATGTACAGGGTAATTCAAAACTCGATGTTGGGTTCTCCCAATTGTTTTCCAAAAAGAGAAATTCATATCATCTATTTTAGCCTTCTTAGATCGAACATCTCTTTCCACAATATCCACGTGTCGTGTGGCTTTTGCCCATGCATCACTTATTCTCACTCGTTCAATTTTTTCTTCTTTCAGCTCAGATTCCATTTTTATCATCTTATATTCTGCCAAAGAATGCTTCTGTTCAAGCATCACATATCGGGTAACACAAGCTTGAATTGTTGCATCCTTTTGTTCCACGACCGCCTGTCGTTCTTCTGCCTGCTCTTCTAACTCGTGAATACGATTTTGAAATTTTACATTTTGATCATATAATACCTCTAATAAACTCTCCTCAGGTACTTCTTCTTCCTTTTCTTCCTCAGTCTCAGCTGTTACCTCTGCGACTATCTCGGGTGCAACTATCAATTCTTCACTCACCACATGGATATCTCTAATTCCTTCTTCGTCTGACATCACATTATCACGGTTAGTGATTAGAGGTATCCCCACAGTCGCATTCACTCCATTGTTAGCATTCTCAGCTGCCATTCTCAAATACTGCCATAAAACAAGGGTTAATTAAATAAATTAACATATCACATAATATCCCGATATTATGACTGACCAACAAATAAGCTTAGGTAGGACACACTAGCGAAGGATTTACTCATCTCTCCCCTCCTAGTTGTATTCCCCGATCTCCGCCAGAGATCATATCCCTAAGCTCTGATACCAAATGTGACAACCCAAAAATAGGTCCATTCCATCCAACCTATTCTGAGTCGCCAAATACACGGTACAAAAAAATAACTACAACTTTATTACAATAATTGTCGTGCAAAATACAACAACACATATGCTGTGAGTTTGGATACAAATATATACCAAATGTGACTCATGTTCCAATCGTGGACATCACCTCACAATGACACCTTACATAAAGGTATAGTCAAAAACTGTTTTAAAAATTAGCATCTTTGGGAAGTGCTCAAGAAAACCTTCGTACATGGGAGGCCATGCGTCTAGGTTATGATAGATATCATATGGCCACAAAATTATCCTTGGTTGACCCAATAGACCCCAAAGAAAAACGAGAAGATTACTATCATATACTTCCCAATGGTGAGTCTTCTCTTGACATATCATTATATCTACTGTCTCTAACTGAGAATTATACTTCAAACAAACACCAAGATTATATAGGTAGTGCTCGTATATATACTCAGCAAGTGGATGAGCACATCCCTGTCTTATGATGACACGAGGTTGTATGTCGTTAGACATCTTGTATGATAGTGGCAAAACACCCTTCCAACGTTAGGTACACCTTACCCTATTGGATTCACCAAATAAAACTACTAAATAAACTTTTCTATACTGCTTCGGGAGAACCTCCACAGCTAGAGACCACCGTTCTATTTTCCTGTTACCCTCGCTCGACCCAGCTACACTCTTATTACCTGAAAGGAATTGTGAAGTAAAAGGGTGAGCACAACTAGCTTAGTAAAGAATATCATGACAAAAAATAATTAAATTATCAATAGCATTCATCAATAATAAATTAGAGATTTAGAACATATGGTAAATGATAAAAATTTCAACCATAGTTGCAGCGGAACGAGCAATCCATTAGAAGAGTCAAATAGACTATAAAGTCTATTATCTTCTCTATGTTAAAAATCCACCAACAATATTTTATCCCTGTAACATCAATCAACAATTCTGGTCCACAATCATATGAATAACTCATAATCCTAACTGTAGTTCTAAATTCCTCTTCTCATCCAGGACGACGATAATTTTCATCACCTATCTTTACCTAAAATATCAAAAATCATGGTTACACCAAATCACATTTCCTGTTCATAATCATACTAATAACTTCATCTTTGCACTACGGCCAAAGATATTCATTTGTATCACCAGTTGGTCATGTTCATCTCAACATCTGTTCATCTTTGCACTACTGGTCAAAGATATTCAACAACATGTCATCTTTGCACTACGGGCCAAAGATATTCATCAATAATTCATCTTTGCACTACAGGCCAAAGATATTCCTCAACAGTTCATATTTGCACTACGGCCAAATATATTCATCAACAGTTCATATTTGCACTACAGGCCAAATATATTAATATCTCAAAGAAATATATAATCATTTCAGAATTTATATAAACAATAATTATAACCATGTTGATCAATTCACCTTTGCACTTAAGGTAAAGATATTCACTTATAAATTCAATGGTCATGATCATACCAGTCAACAATTCAACTTTGCACTACTGGCCAAAGAGAACCCATAGTCATGATCATACCAAAAATCTACTCATCTTTACACTCAAGTCAAAGAGAAATATCATCATTAGGGTTATAAAAATATTATATATAATAATAAAAATAATATGATCAACATATAGTTTTAATCTCAAGAGTAATATTCGTAAATCAACTATAATTTGGTTAGAAAAAGAAACTAATTTTTCCGTGAATAATAACTCGTGAACAGTAACTCAACACAAAAAGGTAAAAATTCTACAATAAAATACATACCAATATTTCGGTATAATGATATTGAAAGAATAATATTTCTTAAGCTTATAAACAATTTATTTTAATTGTTTACACTTTACTAAATAATGCATTTAATCATCCTAAAATACCAAACTCATAAGATTTCATTACCAATAACCAAAAATTCTCACCAAAAATATGCATATACCTCATATAGGATTCTCAAGCCATAAAATCAAACTTTCTAATTTTCTTACTTCACAAAACATATTTAATTCAATTACTCATAACTAGACCATTTTCATGAAAAATACCAAATCAGTTCTAAAAATATTTTTTTTCTGGAATTTAGCATAATATAGTCCCATAGTGAACATATATTTTTCTCAGATTTTTTAAAAGTCATTTACTATTTTTCATATGGCCAAAACAGTCTAATATTTAGACATTTATCATAAATTGTATTTTTATCTAAAAATTCTGAAATTCTCATAGTATACTCCTATCATATACATGTACTCCCAATAAAAATTTCATCAATTTTGGAGTTAACCACAAGGAGTTATAAGCGGTTAATTTTAAAATAGTCTTTTCTCATAAAATTCATAACTCTTAATCTATACATCCAAAAATCACCATTTTAGGACACAATCAAGAAAACTTATCAAAATATCATTTCAAATTTTTCCAGAATTTTTGAAGGTCAGAAAAATTACGAAACTGAAAAACATAACAACCCTTAAAATCCTTTACTATCCCTTACCTCAAAAGAGCAGTACTTCTGATCGGTATAAGGCTGAAGGAAACTTGCACTGATGAATAGAAACTCACAGAGTATCTAAATACTCACAAAATACACTCAATAATCTAGAGAGAGAGATAGAAAACTTATAAATTCTGATGTGATTTTCAATTCTAACTTAGCCCTCTATTTATAGGAAAATGTTAGCACGCCGAAGCAGACTTAACCTGCAACCTGATGGCTTTACCTGTTACTATTCCCACCCACCACATTTGAATAAAAATCTCAGCACATTTCTTCACCAACTAAGAGTGGGGCCCACAAATTCTAGAATTTTCCACCAAAATGATAAACTCTGAAAATTTAACAATTTCTGAACCAGTCATCTCGTAAAATTCATAATAAATCATACGTTCATTTTTAACGGTTCAAAATTTGTGGACATATACTCAACTTATATATGTATAACATATCCAAAAATTACCACGATCCAACGGTCGGATTAAAAATTATAACCCCCGCAAAATATCTCAAAAACCCTGATTTTTAATACCTCTATTCCGACAAAAATACTGATAAAAATCTCAACATTAACTCCTTTATTTTTAACCACAAAAATATATCCCTCATTTATATCCACACAAAATAAATATTTCCTTATCATATGAATCAATAATTAATTATTCACAAATAATATTACAGAATCACATTTATGACAACCAGGCCGTTCCCAGGAAAGAGGGGGCTTTCCAATAAGGATTTCTCCTTACTGGCGCGCAATGAGATGACCAAACCTCTCCTTAGACAGAACTTTCTAGACATTGTCAATAATGCTATCTAATAATATTATTCTAAATAATATGAATTATTGATCTGATAATGAGAAATACTGTGCAGCAACAATTATTGAAACAATAATAATATAAAATATCAACGCAACAGTTATTGAATTAATAAAATAAAATATTGAACAATAATTACTGTGATAATTATTCAGTAGTGTCTTCCTTCGTAAGAATTAATAATTCAAAAATACTGTGCAAAACCGTGTGCTACTGTGCAACCACGCGTATTACTGTATTTTTAACTACCGGGTATTCCAACAGTATTAACGGTAACAACTATGCCGTTAATTATAAAAACTCAATTTTGGTCGTTATCTTCATCCGACCGTTTTCCGTTATGGGACCCACAAATAGTTGTGCCGTCGTACGAATATTCCCCAACAGAAAGAATATTCCACGACCAAACGAATATTTCCCGACAACAATGATTATTTTATAACCACTTGCTTATTTCGAAAATTTTGCACATTTCAAAAATAACTTTAAACTTTTATCAATTTAACCATTTACTGAATAGTAATTATAAGAAAAATTGAATACTTTTATTTCATAAAATTCGGGGTCTTACATCCAATATAGAACATGTATTTTTATGGAGCTGTTAATACGGAAGGTTCTGGAGGTGGAGCAGTTCTAGTATTCGGTACGGGGGAGCAGTATCTCATCGCCGTCAAATTACAGTTTATCAGCACCAACAACACAGCTAAGTATGAAGGCTGTATCATGGGGCTAAAACTTGCCCGTTCAATGGGTATCAGACGGTTAACTGTCTTTGGGGATTTATAGTTAGTAATCGAACAATCCATAGGAATCTATCAGACCAAAGAGCTGCGATTGCTGCCTTACCATCGGCAAGTTTTACAGATGGCTTCGGAGTTCGAAGAAATCTCCTTTATACACATTCCTCGTAATAGGAATGACTTTGCGAATGCATTAGCTACTTTGGCCTCCTTGATTCACATACCTAACAAGGAACACATGCCAAGCGTCACATTAGCCCTGCAAAAGGCACCAGCCTATGGGAACTATGTTGGAGAGGTATCGGATGAGCTACCTCCCATCCAACAACCTTGGTATCAGCATATCAAGGAGTACCTACGAGATGGATCTACACCTGCTGAGGCGAGCCTGACTAAACAAAGGCGGATTCATCAACTTGCTATGAAATTCTACCTGAGCGAAAATGCACTCTAAAAGAGAGATGCAGGACTAGGTCTTCTCAGATGTTTAGACAAAGACCAAGCTCAAAGACTTATGGATGAGATCCATGGTGGAGTGTGTGGCCCACACATGAGTGGCCTCCTCCTTGTCAAGAAGATCCTCAGGACAGGACATTATTGCCTCTCTCTCAGAGCTGATTGCTATGACCACGTCAAGAGATTTTATCAATGCCAAATTCATGGGAATGCTATCCATGCCCCTCCATGGGAGCTCCACAATATGAGTTCACATTGGCCCTTCTCAATGTGGGGAATGGACGTGATTGGGCCCATCAAGCCCAAAGCCAGTAATGGACATCGCTTCATCTTCACCATGATCGACTACTTTACTAAGTGGGTACAAGCAGCCTCCTTCCCCAGGGTTACCAAAGAAGGCAGCATTGCTTTCATTAGAAACAATGTCATTTGTCGATATGACAACCAGAGGTAATTGTATCAGACAATGCTAAGAACCTCAACAACAAAATGATGGAGGAACTATGCAGTAAATTCGACATCAAACCCCTTAACTCCGTCATCTACCGTCCAAAGATGAATGGTGTAGTTGAAGTGGCTAACAAAAACATCAAGAAGATTATGAAAAAGATGTTCGCCAATCACAAAGGGTGGCCTGACCTGTTACCTCTTACTCTGTTAGCCTACAGAACATTAATGCGCAATTCAACTGGGGCAACCCCCTACACATTAACCTATGGGATGGAAGCAGTACTCCCCATAGAAGTAGAAATGGAATCCCTCAGAGTGTTGATGGACGCTTAGCTGGATGAAGATCAATGGCTACAAGACAGGTATCACCAATTGTCTCTAATAGATGAAAGGCGAACCGAGGCTATATTCCATGGTCAATTATATCAACAAAAGATCGCCCGATCCTACAACAGAAAAGTCTGACTACGGCAGTTTAAACAACATGACTTGGTTTTAAAGAAGATCATTGACAACCAAGATCAATCTAAGGGAAAATTCGCTCCTAACTGGGAAGGCCCATTTATTGTCAAGGAAGTATTAACAGGAGGCACTCTCAGATTGCAAGAAATGGACGGCGATGAATTTCCACAACTCATCAATTCGGACACCGTGAAACGGTACTATGTCTGAAGTTACCATCAAGCAAACATCCTGGTATAGGATCATCAGATCACCAGTCATTCCGGTTCTTTAACCATTTACCACATACAACTCTTGTCCACACTTTGCCCCTCAGGGAAACATACTCTTCAAGCCAGCAGCCTGGCTTCACTGCGCTCATAAAACTTAGGTCATCCCACTATGGATTGAACCTCTCACGTTTGCAGTTTGGCTACCCAAACATGGGAACAAACTTTTCACCTGCAGTTTATCCTCAACCTAGGATTAAACTTTTTCCTCCCCGCAGTCTGACCAGCACATGGGATCGCGCTTTTCAACTCACCCTGAGGGGTGAACTACATCGACCTAATCTCCTTGATACACGGGAGTACGTAGGAAACCATATTCTATATGGCCTGGTCGCAATAAACAAAAAATAACAAAAATATTTCTACCCTTTTCTACAAAAAATAAAAATGACAAAAACACTTCTACGACCTTCTTCATCAATAAAGCTTCTATACACATCTGCCTTTCATAAACAACGTTGAACCTCTTACACCAGGTTCGAACTACGCAGACCTGATCTCCTCTTCAATAGGAGTACGTAGGCAGCCATTTATGGTTTGGTCTAATCCCCTACCAAAACACAAATACTTGTCAACGGTACTGGGATCAAAATTCAATCCACTACATTTCATTGGCTTCAGACCAAAGGGATGGAATTACCTGAACTCCTCCTAAATAGGAGATTCGGCGGCCATCTAAGCTGCAGTTGGTTCTCAAAGAGCAACACCAATCCATAAGAGATGGAATTAACTAGGCTCCTCCTAAATAGGGGTACTGGCGACCATCTGTAGTGCGGTCAATCTCAGAGAGGAAAGCCACAATCCTCTTCACATTTCCATACAGAAACCAGTCCCAAGACACCAAAGATGGTAGGGATACACACAGATCCATGATCTATTCTGAACTATCCAGAGATAACTCAATGTCCATCCAGCAAGGAGCAATTTAGAATACATCAATATCACAAACCCTTAAGAAGCAGGAAAATATCAAGCAAGTATTAGAGCATATCTAAAAGGGAAGTAATCAAAAATATATTTCCTTGCTATATAATGATGTTTGATATACACAATGTAAACTGTACATGACAAAATGTCTAAGCTAGTCTGTGCAGGAAAATACAAGCCCATCTACAAATCGGTGTATATGCGAGCTAACAAGCCCAATATGGCATCCCTCTCAGAAGAATGAGGTAAGGCTGTGGTCTCCTGTACGAGGATATCTACACGACCTAACAGATCAGCAGCCATCTGCATGGTGACCTGTGCTCATCGATGTAACCGCTCATCTCTGCGATCATGCCAGTGGTAAGGGACCTCACTGCAATACTATCTGTGATGGCTACATCCCGGGCAGATATGGTGCTATCCCGCTCAACTATCACTGCATCTCTGGTTGATCTGGCCTCATCCCGCTCAACGACAGCGGCATCTATACGAGCTAATGCCTCGTCCCTCTCTAATAGGGTTATGTCTCTCCCATCAAGAGCTGTCAACATTAGGGCTCTAGCCTGATCTCTCTCAAAGGTGATCAGATGAAGACTCCGCTCAAGGTACTGTGCTGAATGCTGAATCACGATAGTGCTAGTACTGGGAGAATCTAAAGAACATGCTGGCAACCCAGCACCTGACTCCTCCTCGGTATGAGAATTAATGTCCTCCATGGGCTCTCAACCATCTGAATCAATACTCGGTAATGTGGATACAACCGCAACTGATACAGTCTCTGTCTCTATCCATGCGGAATACTCTGCGGAACAACCTGTATGACTAATGGAGAAAGCAGCTATCTCACGCTGATCCCAACATGCATACACACGGGATCGATCCTTTGCTGAAAGATAGCGAGAAGCTAAACGCTGGCCCAGCGCCCCCTCGAAATGATGAAAATCCTAAAAATGGTCAAACTACGACATCACGGCCAGTGGATGGTAAGTCGTTATGCCCCCAAGATATTCCGTCTCAGTCCCAACACTGGGAATAACAGATTCTAACCTTGGAGATAACCCCAAGGAAGGCAGTGGCAGTTCCGGAGATAACCCCAAAAATGCTTGTTACAAAAGTATGCCATCAGCTTTAACCTCGGTGCTCACACCGAGGCACTCAGTACAAGACAGGCACACCTCAGAGATGACACTGAGGACCTTCAACATTTACAGCAGTCCAATCTCAGCGATAACCCTGAGCAACTTCTGCTTTATCAGCCTAAACCGGAGATAACCCCGGTGAGGGGCAAAGTCGTTATCTTGCCACCATGACGCCACATCACACCGTCTCAACATTTCAAACATACATTTCTACACAATAATGTCCCACAAGAGCCAAGAAAAACCAATCCCGAGTGACTATTATGCAGAATAACGAATAGAATTTGAAGCTGAAGACCGGAGGGCATCGTCCCATCTTCATTACTTCGTACAACCTCTAATCCCATGTTATTGCATAACTCTCGACAACGGCAGTCCGAAATAGGTCCTATATACCTCAGTCGGATGCCTGAATTGTAATTCTAAACGTTCGACCAGACATCACGTTGCCTACGTGCACGTACTTCGAGACGGAGGGACCCACGAAGCCTAGGGCACCCCAGGCAGCCTCAGGTACACCTGCGACCCAGCCGTAGGTACACCTGTAGCTCCACCCTCTATAAATAGAGGGCTTGGGGTGGCCATTTTGCAAAGAGAAAAGGCGAGGAAGCCCTATCTAATTTGCTCTATACACACCCCAAACTGAGTGCTTTCTCATTTTAAACACTTGTGAGCTCACATATAGCAACTTCTATATCGGCGAAAGCCAATGTTTATCTACTTTAAAGTTATTGAAGTCTTCTTTGGCAGCCCACTGTAAGCCTTTTTACACATTTTTAAGCCTTTCTCTTCACATTTGCACACACCCTTCTTTATGTTGAGAGTCGTGTTGCGTGTGTTTTCCCAGACTTCAGTCTGTGGTTTTATTTCAGTTTGTATATACATATATATTTATATATATGGACTAACATTATCGAGTTATGCCTCGATTGAACCTAGACTTCGGTCTAGAGCGTTTACTTGCTTTTGTATATATATACATTTATATATATGAACTGCATGTCGAACTCTGTTCGATGAGCCTAGACTTCGGTCTGGAGCGTTTACTGCTTTAATATATATATATATATATATATATATATATATATATATATATATATTAACTGTTGTCGGACTTTGTTCGATGAGTCTGGATTTTATATCCAGAGCGTTTATTTGCTTTCGTATATATATACTTCTATATATGAACTGTGTGGCGAACTTTGTTCGATGAGCCTGGATTTTATATCCGGTGCGTTTACTGCTTTAATATATATATATATATATATATATATATATATATATATATATATATATTTATATTTCGTCCCACCTGGAGTTTACTTCGTGGTGGTTGACCGTTTTTACTGCTTTCTATACATTTCGTCCCGCCTGGAGTTTCCTCCGTGGCGGTTGATCGCTTTTACTGCTTAATTTACATTTCTGATCCCCCATGGAGCTGCTTTGTGGTTGGTGATCATGTTTGTATATATATATTTACAGCTTTTATATATATACCTACTTATTGCGTTTATATCAATTGCGACATCATGTGAGCCTAGGAATCATGTGATCACAAATTCAGTCTACTGAATCTAGATTCGGTTCCCGTGATGGAGCTTTTCAGCTGTTAGCAGCTTGTAAATTTATCTGTGATGTTTGGATTTTCTCAGATGGTTCTCATACTCACGAGGAATTCAGCACCTTTTGTACATTCTTTTTCTACAGATGCCTCGCATCTGTAAAATAAAATCAATCAAGCCGAATACGGAATAAAATGGAAGTATCAAAGGCCTCAATTACTATTGAGCACAGGGTTTGGAAAACCTCTTTTAAAAAATCACTGCTATATCTTATTTAAAACTGAATTTCTATACAAATTCAAACCCTATATATATATAGGTGCAAACGAGGCGTAGCACTACTTCCAAATAACAGCACATTGACCCACACACACACACATTCATATGACAGTTTATTGAAAAGTGGCGGTCACCGTGGCAACACGGATGTCGGGGGGTGCCTAACACCTTCCCTCCGCATAAGAAAGTCCCCGGACCCTAAATGAATCTCGGTTTCACAGACCCGTTTAGCAGTGTCACATCACTGGGTCAATGTGCAAACCTTTTCTCGGTTGTGTTGGTACAACTAGTTAAAAAACCAACTGGCGACTCTTATAGTCAAATCGTCGACATTACACATGTCGGACCTTTTTCACTTGTTTTTTCAAATAAATCTCACCTAAAATGAGAACACAAAAGAACAGGTAACGAAAAGGGACAAATAAAAATCCCGACGTCGACATGGAACTATTGGTTCGCATGCATGTACTATTAGGGGAGGTGGTGCAAGATTGATAATACTTACAGGACTAAATTAAAAATAGAGGTAAAGATGAAGGTACTATACTGTAATAATACCAGTACCTAAACGCGCAATTATTGAAACTATGTTTTCCTATAAATAGAAGCTCATTTCTTCTTTCATTCTCACTAATTCACTAAGACTCACAAGAGCAACTATGGAGAGAGAAATTATAGAAAGGAAGAAGAAGAGTATTTTGTTACTTCACTATTCCAGTATCCAGTCTTCTACTATAATAAGTGATGTTATTTATTTCTTATTCATAAGGGATATTATTTTTGTTCAATATTCGTATGAAAGAATATTTTCTTCCATACTCTGTAGTATGTAAGTAATATTATTTCGTTTCGTATTCCTAATTCAACACTCATTTTGTTAAAGTATTGCTTTCTATACTTCGTGAAATTAGTAGAACATCCTTAAAATTTGCGCTTCATCTATTATCATTTCACAAGGATATTTTTCTAAACATTCTTGTTAAGTTTTAAGCTTTTCATGTCAGATTACTATTCACGGGGTACTATTCATAAAGTACTATTCATGGGATACTATTCATGGGGTACTATTCATAGGGTACTATTCCCAAAGTACTATTCTCGAAGTACTATTCATGAAGTACTATTCATGGAGTACTATTCACTCAGGTACTATTCACCTAGGGTACTATTCATGACAAAAATTGATTTCTTTTCTGTCCAAATCATTTTTGATACAATATTATTCTTGAATTTTACTCCACAAAGCAGTATCATGCTAATAATTTGGACATTATTGAATTCTAGATAAATTAAATTATAAATCTTTAAAATTTATCCTTGCTCTCATTTAATTGAATTCTTATATCATTGTCATCATCCTCATGCTTATATTGTGATGAAAGTCATCTTTGGCCCGTAGATGGATTGTTGATTGCTATGATTATGACCAGGGATCATTTGGTATAATCATGACCTGTAATGTTACAAAGGATGTGGTAAAAGTCATCTTTGGCCCGTAGTGCATAGATGGACTGTTGATTAGTATGATTACGACCAGGGATTATTTGGTATAATCATGACCATTGGTGAAAACACGAATATCCTTGGCCTGTAGTGCATGGATAATTCGTGGTTGTGATACTAATGAATATCATTGGATCGTAGTGCATGGATAATTCAATGATGTGAATTATTTATTGAGCTGAGCCTCAGCGATAAAATTGATGATAAACTTTTAAATCATAGAAGATAGTAGATATCATGCTCTGCTTGACTCTTCTAATGGATTGCTTGTTCGATTGTAGTTGTTGATCTAAAACTTCTTGTCTATTGTATTCTATCAGTTGTTATACTGTTGAAGGCTAAGGATAATTTATTATGCATTATCTTAGTCATAATATTTCTTACTGGACTAGTTGAGCTCGCCCTTTTCTTTCACTATTCTCTTCAGGAAATGAGAATATAGCTGGGACTAATCGGGGAATGGAGTGACGGTTTGAGATGGTTGCCATAGTAGTCTTCACTATTCTATAAAATAGTGTGATACTAATTGTAATGAGGATTAAATTTGAGTTTTGATATTGTCTAGGAGATAATATTTGTATTAAAACTCATAGCTTATGTTTTATTGTATTCTGCACGAAAGTTGTATAATTAAGTTGTAGTTGTATTTTGTACCATGTATTTGACGACTCAAAATGGGTGATGTACACCTATTTTGGGGGCGTCACATAGATTATCAACACTTTGAAATCCTATGGTAATGTAGTTACGCATATATGTATAATCATTAGTTACATAAGTCGAATACATATACTTGATACATACGTTAAGCATATATATTAGGTTTTAACTTAGTTACATAATCAGATTACACGTTACTACATAACCAACTACTTAGTTTTGTAATCCCGTTAACTTAACTTTTGAATGTTTTTAGAAACACTTATCAAACATATTGTCAACACATATTGTACACTTAAAACATCACTTGAATCATGTACTAAAGCTTAAAAAATCCATACACACATTCATCAAGTTTCAGATCATAAACAGAATAAGTCATACAAGAATATAGGAGGGCGCATCTGTGCCCGGGTTAGGCTTAGGGACAGCGCAGCTACAATGTCCCCTGGTTATACCAGAATAGAGTTTTACCCTTTCTGGATTAGTCTCATTCTAAGCATACATAGATATTAACACAAAGCATATACGCATGTTAAATGGCCTTGCATGCTCTTACGATCATCCTACGTTAACCTTTTCATGTTATGGTTCTAGTTTGGGATTTCTAATGAGTTAAGGCCAATTAAGGTCATTAAATCACAAAGCCTACTATTTTTGCCATATATTCACATGAGGTGATCATATAACCTGTAGTATGCATGCTTACAAGGGTTTTCATCATTTACGCATAGGTAGAATCATTTATTGCTTTAAAACATGCCTAATTCATGCTTGTTTTATTTTACATTATGTCTAACAAAGTGAGTATACAAATGTGTCATGCTTAGAGACTAAAAGAACATAAACATGCCATTTTAAGTATCAGAATATAACTACGCAACTTAGTTTGAAAAAACGTCCGAGTTTGCTTGCGAAAACATTTTAAACTTAACCCATGCATTCTAGTCATACCAAAACATCTTAGAATCACATCTCATGTGTTTTTAGGTCATGTCTACAAGTTCACAACAGTCAAAACATAATCGACATGGTATTCATAAATATTAGTCGCAAGGATGTCAAATTTTTCTTTAGAAAGTCATCTATCCCAAAACCAAAACAAGTTGGATATAAACAAGGAACTTAAGACTGCTAGTCAGACCTATTTTCATGCATATCTAAGTCGTCATAGCAACATGTTAGAACTCATCAGATAGCAACAGAAGTTGGAATTCCTGACTGGTGCCCAGCGCAGCTGCGCGGTTCTTAACTGCAAGGAGCGCGTAGCTGCTGTAAAGCCCCTCGAATCCAGGTACTTGAAACCCGAATTCAGTGCTTCACGATACCATTTCTATGAGCGAAATAATACTAATAATAATAACAATAATATAAATAGTAAACTTACTTTACATAAATATCAGAGTCTAGCTCCCAAGTACGTAACCTTTAATCATTCCTTACAATACATGATAATAAATATATAACATTGTCTTCATAATATTAAACTATTATATAAGATAACATTGAAATCATTCAGCAACCTTTCCCTTTCCCTTGTTCTTAACAGAGCCTTCAGGTTGTTCACACTTAGCTGAAAACATATAAATTAAGCAAGGATGAGCATTTGAGTGCCCAGCAAGTAATAACAATTATATATATATATATATAAGCTGAAATAATTTAAATATTTTCTTTATACTACCCTTCTACAACAAATCAATAGTTGTGAAGCAATCTGAACCGATAATAATAACATAACAACCCTCTTTCAAATTTTTGAAACTACGCACTGACTATAAATAGGGTTAAGGGGACATACTATGAACATTGTTTTCATTTTCGAAAAGGTTAAACAGAACTTCATCTATAAACCGTCATAACTTACGGGCACGGGGGTGATCAGCTCGTTGTACCCTATATTGATCAATACTACATGCAAGAATGATGTCATCGTTCACTCTGTCCACCTTGGGCGCATAAAAGTTTTCTCATGTAAGGGATGTTCATACTTGTCGGGGTTCCAAATCAAAGCAATTCGGCTGGATAATAATAAGGTTTTATCTTGTTCAACAATAATCTATAATTCAACATATATATACTGGTAATTAACAAAGGCGTATCAACATGTGGTTAAATGCAATGATTATCCAAGTGGGGACACTTGTATAACCATTTATAGAAATTATCGAACAGAATATATATCTGAATTACCATATACTAACATATTGATAATCAATGAGCGTATATAATATAGGGTTAATAATATGTACAATAATAATATAATTTTGAAACATTCTTACTCATGTCCATTGCATAAAGAAAATGCAAAGGTAGGATACTTACCTGATGCACTGCTTATAATACGCAACTTAGTTTTATCTTTTATATCACGACCTAACATTAATCAGATCATTCGTTCGATTAGAACAATATACTATATCATATAGTACTGCATTTCGCAGTCAGCACATAACCTAATCAAATTATCACGCATATTCAACAGTCATTACATCACAAACAAACATTAATACTGTCAAAATATCTAAGTCCATATTAATTTCTGAAACATGTCGGTGTACCGGTAGCTTTATCGAGTAATTATCGAGTCTGAGACTCTTTTCCAACGTTCAATATCCATAAGTATCATTCATACTATTTTAAATGACTTAATAAACATTTATTAATTTATCATGAATTTTCAAACACCGAAATCATTATTAATTGATTTAAATATCAAATAATTCTATTATCATTTAATTATTATTAAACTATTAATAATACTTTTATTCATTTACCAATAGTAATAATATTTTATTCATTTACTAATATTATTAATCATTTAATAATATTTTATTCCCTTACTAATGTTATTACATTTTAATAATATTTTAATCATCCATTAATACTTTAATTTAATATTATTAATCTTTTAATAATATTTTAATCTAAGATTAATACTTTAATCTAATATTATTAATCATTTAATAATATTTTAATGAAGCTTTAATCCTAATATTTTTATTTACTCAACAATATCATATTCTAATATTATTAATATCATAATAACATTTTAATAATTTGTTTGCTCAATAAACAATTTTTTCTAATTGTTCACCCTTTACAAAATCACTTATTTAATATCCATAAAAGGTCATAAATAATATTTCTTATTATAAATTACCAAAACGCCCTAAAATAGTCATAATATTATATATTAGGAGTATTCAAGCATTAAAATCATATTTTTCTTATTTAAGACATCATTTAACTATTTATTTACTTTTATTCATAACTTCATCATTTTTAGGAAAAATACCAAACTGATTCAAAAAATTCTTCTTTTTGGGTTTAAACAGTAAATGACCCAACAATGATCTCCAAATTTTTCTGAAATTTTAGAAATTGATTTACTAATTTTAAAGTGCCCAAAACCCTCGGATCTTGCTTCATTTTTCATAAATCGAGTGTTGTTTAGAAAACTCTGAAATTTCCAGGGTATTCTCTCATAACATATATGAACCTACTGTAAAAATTTCGGAATTTTTCAGTGTATACACACTGAGAAATTTGAGTGTTAATATTTAGGAGTCCTTTACGGAAATAGCCATTACGCACAACCTATAAATCGAAACGCATCCGTTCTTTTTCCTACACGTAGATAACTTCTTAAGGTACCTTTGTGATTCTTCCCAGATTTTTGAAAGACTTGAAACTGACCGAAACTGCCTCAAGAAAATTGGGGATAGTAGCTTTTTAGGGTTTTAAAACCTTAATACTCTATGTGGACTGTGTTTGGGGAAAACAGTCCCCATGGCTTGAATACTTGCTAGATTTGTGTTCTACCACTTGGGTTTACTAGATAACTCATGTATCTAGTACCTCCTTTGACGGATCACAAATCCAAGTTGTAAAACTTGAGTAACACAAGATTTAGTGGAGGAAAAATAAGAATTTCACCCCTTGGAGAACATATGCTCATTTCCATCCTCTAAATCTATAGTCTAATACACAAAATACTTAGTCCTACACATGAGACATGTAGAAAATAGGGCACTTTGAGTATTAGACCATAACCCCATACATGTTGAGGTAAAAACCGAAAATGGAAGGAAAATAAGAAAAAGAAAAGGATGAGAACCTCACCTAGTTTTGGTTGCTATCCTTCTTGTTCTTCCAAAGTAAGTAATTAACTTAGGATGCATGAACAACAACTCCTCTCCCTCTCTTAGAAAAAACCGAACCCTCTCTCTTTTTTCTCTCTTGTATGCTACTAGCTTGGGAGAAAAAGATAGAAAAAGAAGAATGAGAGAAAATGAAATGTTCTAACAAATGAAATGGGTGATTAACTATTATCCCCCATACTTTTATTGTCCCATGGATAAAAGGCTTCACATTATCTCTTTCAATTGAGCCTAATCATGTGATTAAGGGTGCTAAGTAGATTTTCCACCAATGGGAGATGGACACACTTGTACTTGATGTAAGAGTTACTAATTAAGGAACTTGATTAGCTTAACTTTGTTGCCTTAAAAGGCCTAATGGGACCGGTCACTATGCTCCATTATTTCCTCCATTTTGCTTTTATTTTAATGCACAAATTTGATTAATCAAAAGTCTAAAATACCCTTAATCAAGTGGGCTAAGTATTAGTTTGCATTTTATTTATTTTGGGTTTCTCCTTTAATTGTTTTGGGCCATGTACTAAACATAGTTTAACAATTTTAATATATGTTACCCAAATTATTTATTTAGGATTTCCATTCCTAATCTTATGAAATTTAATTACTTATACATGTGACTTTAGCTCATAACCTAATTAGGTTTACTAGAAATGGGTTTAAAATTATTAGTCACTTGAAATAACAAGATTATCCACTTAAATTAGTATACCTATTAAATACTAACCCTTCCTTATTACCATAACCCTCGGGTTATTTAATTGTCTCACCTAATGTATAATTAGGTTACGAAGCTTTCATTTAGGGTTTAAGATAAAATAAAATTAGTTCCTAAAATTTGTAGCTAGAGTTTCACACAGTAATATAAGGGTTTGTCACATAACACCATAATTGACCAACCCTTATTGGTCCACATATACAGTACATATTTATAGAACTGAAAAATCAAAATATAATTAATGTCATATTATTATTCTCAAGCCTTGATCAAAATCCAATAATTAGGGTTTGGATTCCATATCTGATTTATCTGTCATACTTATCATTCTTAATTAAGTTAAAAATAATTAACTTAATAATCTGAACAAAATTCATATAATAAAATAATTATTATAATAATTCTAAAAATCATTTCATATATTATATAAATAATATATGATTATATTTTCGTGAAAAATATTTAATAAAACATTTCTACTATAAAATTAATTATGATAAGAATATAATTTATAATGATCAATAATTCTAAAATAAAATTATTTATAAATATTCATATTTTTATTTATCACATAAATACATATGCACATTATCTTGGCACATATTCCCCATATTTAAAATAAAAAAAAATTTATACGCAAAATTTCTAATTTATTTGTATAGAAATTATCGGGTTGTTACATTCACCCTCCCTTATAAAGATTTCGTCCCAGCAATCACCGTTTTAAAACCTACGCATACAAGTGTATGTAGCATATACAATCATTGCAAGTAGATCTTGATCATAAATGATCGTACTAATCTTTAACCTATTCACGTAAAGCTTGTCTATCGGATTAAACAGAAATTTAATTTCTAAAAGAACTCAAATTCCTTCTTCAAAATTTCTTTATAAAATAATTTACTATATATATGAAAATCATGCATAAGAAAATCAAAGTTATACGAATAATACCTGGAATTGCACCACTAGCTGCTATGGTATCCTGGACCGTCATGTTGTAGAACCTTGCTGTTGATTTTGTTGGCTTGCTCGATGTCGTAGGTCCCATGATTGCCAAAGTCCCGCTGCCCATTCCAGTATTCACACTCGCTGCCTCCGTCCTCCTCTTCAGACAATCCTTCACCTTATGCTCGGTCGACCCGCATAGAAAACACACATTGTTCATCCTAGGATTGGGGAAGTTGGGAGAGATATGGCCCTCCTGCCCGCACTTATAGCATACAAACTTCCCTTTCAAATATTCCCCAGAGTGGTTCTTTCCACAGTTTCCACACTGCACAGCTTGCTTCTTAACTCCTTCCTATTTTACCTGCACAATTCCAAAATTGCTTCCCTTCTTTTTGCTACTACCACCGCTACTCCCACTATTAACTTCCACCTTCCCAGTTCCTTCGACCTTACTCTGGTTCTTTCTCTCCTTGTTGTAGAGGCACATGGCCTCACTCCCCTCCTCAGCAATAATAGCCTTCTCCATGAGTGTTGCAAATGTAGGGATCTACAACACCGCCACTTTATTGTAGAGTCGGGGTTTTAATCCTAGCTCAAACCTTCTATCTTTCCTAGCCTCCGTATCAACTTGATGCGGAGCAAACCTAGCCAACTCATTAAATTTTACGGCGTATTCGGACATCGTCATATTCTCCTACTTCAACTCTAAATTTTTTACCTCCATCCTAGCCTGCATACTAGAGGAAAAATAGTTTTCGAAGAACAGTGTCTTAAACATATCCCAAGTAACAACACCCTCTCCTACCCTCGCCTGATTTGCTTCCCACCAAAAATTTGCCTCACCCTTCATCATATAGGTGGCAAAAGCGGTCTTTTGCCCCTCAACTACCCTAGCTACCACTAATGCTTTTTCAATCTCTTTAACCCAAGTCTGAGCTTCAACAGGGTCAGTTGTCTCTCTAAACTCCGACGGTCCAACTGCCTTGAAGTCCTTAAAGTTTGCCAAGCGGTTGTCCGGTTAGTTCCCTGTGACTGGCATTCCTTGCTGCATAGCTTGTGCTACCATGTTTGCAAAGGGCTACAATGGGTATGCTTGTTGTTGTCCCACAACGTTATTGGCAGACTCTTTTGCCCCTTGGTTTCGAGTTTGAAGTCTTGGCGGTGGTTTGGAGTTTGACGTCTTGGCGGCATTATCTGGTTAAGAAAAACCATATATTATTCTTTACATTCTAAATCTTATCATATAAGTTTAGTATATTAACTCATTTCATTACTCAAACTTAGATTCATATTCATTTAGCGAATACTTTACATAACATATCATATACTACTTTAAACATCATTCATCCCTTTGTGACTACAAAAGTCAGGATTTACAGCCTTGACTAATACCAAAAGTTGGGAACATTACATTACACAGACATACTTAACATTAAACAGACCTACACAACAGAACCTATGCTACTTATTCACTATGCCTTTTTCTTGGACAACCTTTCGCCTGATGACCTTCTATCCCACAGATAAAACATGCTCCTGATTTATAGTCGGGACAATACAGAGTGGTATGTCCCTTATAGCCACAAAGGTAACACATTCTTTTCCCTTTCTTCTTATCGGATTTTCCTAAGTCATGGTCTTCTATCTTTCTTTTCCCCTTCTTGCTCGGAGCTGCACACTATGTGTTGCTTGTGACTCCCCTCTGATCAATTTGGATTTTAAGCTTATCTTGTTCTTCTATTGTTTCTATTAACGCCTGACGCAGTTGCCTATTTAACAGCTTTTCTATTTCCCACAGCTTTTCCAGAGAAGAAATCTTGTTCCTCAGATCCTGCACCTCTGTTGATGCTTGTTCAGCTTTAACTTTAGTGTCTGAATCACTATCTGTCAGCTTCACCATCTCCGGATCTGATACTACATTTTCTACAATAACCACTTCGTCTGAGTTGTTTTCATTGTGAGCCTCTATTTCAGCTATTGGCTTCTATATTAGCTCGGGGGTATGGATTTGAACCTTCTTCATGCTATAATCATATAACAAGCCTTTTCCACCAGACATCTACACACATAAATTATCCTGATTAGCATATAGTATATACACACAACAAATAATAGTTTTATATAAGTTATCTTTTATTTTGTTTAACGATGGATTTAGTCAATTCATCTCTTTATAAACTCTATATGAGTCATTTGTGTTTTCAACGTTTCCCTCTGTTCTAAGGTTATAGCCTAAGGTCTATCCCACCTAAGGTTTCTAACCCTAAATCTCTGATACCAACCTGTAAAGCCCCCCGAATCCAGGTACCTGAAACTCGAATTCAGTGCTTCACGATACCATTTCTATGAGTAGAATAATATTAATAATAATAACAATAATATAAATATTTAACTTAATTTACATAATTATCAGAGTTTAGCTCCCAAGTACGTAACCTTTAATCATTCCTTACAATACATGATAATAAATATATAACATTATCTTCATAATATTAAAATATTACATAAGATAACATTGAAATCATTCAGCAACCTTTCCCTTTCCCTTGTTCTTAACAGAGCCTTCAGCTTGTTCACACTTAGCTGAAAATATTTAAATTAAGCAAGGATGAGCATTTGAGTGCCCAGCAAGTAATAACAATTTTATATATATATATATATATATATATATATATATATATATATATATATATATATATATATAAACTGAAATAATTTAAATGTTTTCTTTGTACTACCCTTCTACAACAAATCAATAGTTGTGAAGTAATCTGAATCGATAATAATAACATAACAACCCTCTTTTAAATTTTTGAAACTACGCACTGACTATAAATAGGGTTAAGGGGACATACTATGAACATTGTTTTCATTTTTGAAAAGGTTAAACAGAACTTCATTTGTAAACCGTCATAACTTAAGGGCACGGGGGTGATCAGCCCGTTGTATCCTGTATTGATCAATACTACGTGCAAGTACGATGTCATCGTTCACTCTGTCCACCTTGGGTGCATAAAAGTTTTCCCATGTAAGGGATGTTCATACTTCTCGGGGTTCCAAACCAAAGCAATTCGGTTGGATAATAATAAGGTTTTATCTTGTTCAACAATAATATATAATTCAACATATATATATACTGGTAATTAACAAAGGTGTATCAACATGTGGTTAAATGCAATGATTATCCAAGTGGGGACACTTGTATAACCATTTATAGAAATTATCGAACAGAATATATATCTGAATTACCATATACTAACATGTTCATAATCAATAAGCGTCTATAATACAGGGTTAATAATATGTACAATAATAATATAATTCTGAAACATTCTTACTCATGTACATTGCATAAAGAAAATGCAAAGGTAGGATACTTGCCTAATGTGCTGCTTACAATACGCAACTTAGTTTTACCTTTCATATCATGACCTATCATTAATCAGATCATTCATTCGATTAGAACAATATACTATATCATATAGTACTGCATTTCGCAGTCAGCACATAACCTAATCACATTATCACACATGTTCAACAGTCATTGCATCACAAACATACATTAATACAGTCAAAATATCTAAGTTCATATTAATTCCTGAAACATGTCGGTGTACCGATAGTTTTATCGGGTAATTATCGAGTCTAAGACTCTTTTCCAACGTTCAATATCCATAAGTATCATTTATATTATTTTAAATGACTTAATAAACATTTATTAATTTATCATGAATTTTCAAACACTGAAATCATTATTAATTGATTTAAATATCAAATAATTCTATTATCATTTAATTATTATTAAACTATTAATAATACTTTTATTCATTTACCAATAGTAATAATATTTTATTCATTTACTAATATTATTAATCATTTAATAATATTTTATTCCCTTACTAATGTTATTACATTTTAATAATATTTTAATCATCCATTAATACTTTAATTTAATATTATTAATCTTTTAATAATATTTTAATCTAAGATTAATACTTTAATCTAATATTATTAATCATTTAATAATATTTTAATGAAGCTTTAATCTTAATATTTTTATTTACTCAACAATATCATATTCTAATATTATTAATATCATAATAACATTTTAATAATTTGTTTGCTCAATAAACAATTTATTCTAATTGTTCACCATTTACAAAACCACTTATTTAATATCCATAAAAGGTCATAAATAATATTTCTTATTATAAATTATCAAAATACCCTAAAATAGTCATAATATTATATATTAGGAGTATTCAAACATTAAAATCACATTTTTCTTATTTAAGACACCATTTAACTATTTATTTTCTTTTATTCGTAACTTCATCATTTTTTGGAAAAATACCAAACTGATTCCAAAAATTCTTCTTTTCTGGGTTTAGACAGTAAATGACCCAACAATGATCCCCAAAATTTTCTGAAATTTTAGAAAGTGATTTACTAATTTTAAAGTGCCCAAAACACTCGGATCTTGCTTCATTTTTCATAAATGGAGTGTTGCTCAGAAAAATCTGAAATTTTCAGGGTATACTCTTATAATATATATGAACCTACTGTAAAAATTTTAGAATTTTCCAGTATATACACAGTGAGAAATTCGAGTGTTAATATTTAGGAGTTCTTTACGGAAATAGCCATTACGGACAACCTATAAATCGAAACACGTCCGTTCTTTTTCCTACACGTAGATAACTTCTTAAGGTATCTCTATGAGTTTTCCCAGATTTTTAAAAGACTTGCAACTGATCGAAACAGCCTCAAGAAAAATGGAGATAGTAGCTTTTTAGGGTTTTAAAACCTTAATACTCTATGTGGACTGTTTTGGGGAAAACGGCCCCCATGGCTTCAATACTTGCTAGATTTGTGTTCTACCACTTGGGTTTACTAGATAACTCAGGTATCTAGCACTCCCCTTCGACGGATCACATATCCAAGTTGTAACACTTGAGTAACACAAGATCTAGTGGAGGAAAAATAAGAGTTTCACCCCTTAGAGAACATATGCTCATTTCTATCCTCTAAATCCACAGTCTAATACACAAAATACTTAGTCCTACACATAAGACATGTACAACTAGGGTACTTTGAGTATTAGACCATAACCCCATACATGTTGAGGTAAAAACCAAAAATGGAAGGAAAATAAGAAAAAGAAAAGGATGAGAACCTCACCTAGTTTTGGTTGCTATCATTCTTGTTCTTCCAAAGTAAGTAATGAACTTAGGATGCATGAACAACAACTCCTCTCCCTCTCTTAGAAAAACCGAACCCTCTCTCTCTTTTCTGTCTTGTATGCTACTAGCTTGGGAGAAACAGATAGAAGAAGAAGAATGATAGAAAATGAAATGTTCTAGCAAATGAAATGGGTGATTAACGATTATCCCCCATACTTTTATTGTCCCGTGGATAAAAGGCTTCACCTTATCTCTTTCAATTGAGCCTAAACTTGTGATTAAGGGTGCTAAATAGATTTTCCACCAATGGGAGATGGACACACTTGTACTTGATGTAAGAGTTACTAATTATGGAACTTGATTAGCTTAACTTTGTTGCCTTAAAAGGCCTAATGGGGCCGGTCACTATGCTCCATTATCTCCTCCATTTTTCTTTTATTTTAATGCACAAATTTGATTAATCAAAAGTCTAAAATACCCTTAATCAAGTGGGCTAAGTATTGGTTTGTATTTTATTTCTTTTGGGCTTCTCCTTTAATTGTTTTGGGCCATGTACTAAACATTGTCTAACAATTTTAATATATGTTATCCAAATTATTTATTTAGGGTTTACATTCCTAATCTTATGAAATTTAATTACTTATACGTGTGACTTTAGCTCATAAACTAATTAGGTTTACTACAAATATGTTTAAAATTATTAATCACTTGAAATAACAAGATTATCCACTTAAGTTAGTATACCTATTAAATACTAACCCTTCCTTATTACCATAACCCTTGGGTTATTTAATTGTCTCACCTAATGTATAATTAAGTTACGAAGCTTTTATTTAGGGTTTAAAATAAAATAAAATTAGTTCCTAAAATTTGTAACTAGGGTTTCACACAGTAATACAAGGGTTTGTCACACAACACCATAATTGACCAACCCTTATTGGTCCACATATACAGTACATATTTATAATATTGAAAAATCAAAATATAATTAATATTATATTATTATTCTCATGTCTTGATCAAAATCCAACAATTAGGGTTTGGATTCCATATCTGATTTATCTGTCATACTTATCATTCTTAATTAAGTTAAAAATAATTAACTTAATAATCTGAACAAAATTCATATAATAAAATAATTATTATAATAATTCTAAAAATCATTTCATATATTATATAAATAATATATGATTATATTTTCATGAAAAATAATTAATAAAACATTTCTACTCTAAAATTAATTATGATAAGAATATAATTTATAATGATCAATAATTCTAAAATAAAATTATTTATAAATATTCATATTTTTATTTATCACATAAATACATATGCACATTATCTTGGCACATATTCCCCATATTTAAAATTAAAAAAAATTATATACAAAATTTCTAATTTATTTGTATAGAAAATATCGGGTTGTTACAGTTGCGCCCTACCATGGACAGTCCAAAAAGGCCTCTACTTTGGTAGAAACAAACCGATATTTGAAAACTCTCTCTTAGCATGCTCAATATCAACTAACAACATTAACTTAACTTACAACATGCTAGTAACTTCTAAGCCAATTCACAAAGATTTTTCATGAAATTTTATAAATTGACCAACTTGGAAATTAAGAGCAAAGAACAAAAATACTACCTCTGTTGGAGCTTGAATTGCTAGTCTTGCTCCTAAGTCAGATTGCTTACTCTTATAGGTAGTTCACACTCCAATTGCAACTCGATAGATACTCAGCAAATTATAATTGAGAAGAGAAGAGCTTAATTTATAGAAACTTTAATAACCATGTAAAGCCTTTGTCCACCAAATTTGTTTAGCAGGGAGAAGAAGAAAATGGTGGTTCATGGAGGTTTGGTAGAAAGTATTCTACTGTTACTATTCAGCCTACTCCCCTCTTCATCATTTGATTGCTGCTGAGAATTGACATTGGAGGAGAGGGTAGGCTTAGGCTAATGGCCTAAACACGTGAATAAAGCAAAAGTGACACTCAATTTGGGACACTCCCTCCTAATACTCAGCATTTGCAATGTGGAAATTTAGCATACTTAGGTGTTAATTCCTTTTTTAGGTTTTCATGTGTAGATTTAATGAGCTAATATTACTACAATGTGATAAGTTAGGGGTATATACATACAATTATATAATTCATATACATTGGTCTAGTCCAATTAATATTTATAATAGGTATGCACATAATTCAGTTGGGTACTGATAACCCAATATTTCCATAAAACTTTATTATTCCAATTATACATAAATATTGAAATAAACATTTAATAGTAAATATTTATTTACTAGATTGATTTTCTTCCCTATATTAAAATACACATTCACTTATCCCACTACACATGATGATGTCAGAAAAACTCATCTCATAAAATTATATGGTTCACTTACTTTTACTATATAGTTTTGTATAACAATTATTCCTATTTAAATGTCACACCTTATGCAATGTCAATGTATGAAGTAATTATATGGTACTACTACTTACATGTTCTTGTATCACACAGGGTGGTACATAACCACATTTAATCAAATAATAATTTTCACATTAATAATAATATAAATAATATGGTAATTAGTCCACTATATCACTTATTCATTTCCTATTTTATTAATGTTAACAATCCATCTTGGTAACTCATGAATACAGTAGAGATTATTTTCCAAATTTTACTACCAGCTCAGCTGCGCTGGTTTACAATACAGAAGTGATGCAGTTGTGCCACTCTTGGAGAAACTTAGACTCGGCTACTATAGAATTTAGTTCATAGCCTAAATCAATTACTCTCTTCATTATTTTAATTAATAGTATACTTATTTTATCACCTTGCCACACTATGATATTCTCATAAGCATTAAGTTAAGCCTTTCATTAATTCCACTGTAACAACCCGATATTTTCTATATAATTAAATCAGAAATTTTGAGTATAAATTTTTTTTTAAAGGATGAGGATTTGTACAAGATAATGTGTATATGTAGTTATATGGTAAATAAAAATATATTTATTACATGAATATTTACAAATAATTTTATTTTAGAATTATTGATTATTATAAATTATATTTTTATAATAATAACTTTTATAGCAGAAATGTTTTTATTAATTATTTTTTATGAAAATATAATCATATATTATTTAAATAATATATGGAGTGATTTTTAGAATAATTACAATAATTATTTTATTATACGAATTTTAGTACAGATTATTAAGTTAATTATTTTACCTTAATTATTATGGTTAATATATGGAAGAATATATCAGATATAGAATTCAAACCCTAATTTTGGATTTTTATCAAGGAATGAGAATAATAATATAATATTAATTATATTTTAATTTTTCAGTGCTATAAATATGCACTGTATGTACGTATTGATAATGGTCCGCCAATTATGGTTTATATTTTCAAAACCCTATTATTAATTGGTTAAACCCTAGTTCAAAAGTTAATACGCGTTCAAGACGGTGTAGTAATGGTGTTATTTGATTTATGTTGTGTTATATAGGATTCTATGTTAATTAGGAAACCCTTATTAATTTTGGAAACCCTAATTAGCTATAAACCCTAATTCTAAAATTAGTAACCCTAATTAATATTTCGAAAACCCTAATTTTTGAAATGAGAAACCCTAATTTGAAACTCAAATTAGAGTTCAAGATTGTTTGTAATTGTGATAAGGTGATTAATTTATATGTATTAGAATTGTTATTGTTAATCATGAAAACCCAAATTACTAAACTAGAAACCCTAATTTCTATATTTAGTAACCCTAATTAGTAATTTTAAAACCTAATTACTAATTATAAACCCTAATTGCTAAATTAGCAAAGTTAATTATAATTAGAGATATTAAACCCTAATGTTCCAGTATAAATTAATTGGAAACCTAATCTAATTAGTAAACCCTAATTTTCTAATTTTAGAAACAAAAATTTTATTTTTAAACCCTAATTGAAAACCTTGAAATTGATTTTTGTGCTAAACCTCAAGGTTAAACCTTAAGGGTCAAACCCTAAGGGTTTGCTAATTGACCATTGTGCCATTAAATTCCAAGAAAAATAACCAAAATACCCCTATTGCATTATTGGATTTTGCAAAGTGTTAGAGTTGTTGGAGTTGTTGGCCAAACCTTGACTTTCCATGAGACACAAAACTCCAGCACATTAAGCTAGATCAGCCAATACGTGCACCATACACTTGTATATATAGATTTGGAAGAGAGAGAAAGTCATTTCTTAACTTACTTTTGCACAAACTCTCAATCTAAGCTCTCTCAAGCACTCACCTCCGAAATTCAGTAGTACATCAGTCCCATATCAAAGCCTCACTAATACACATCACAAATCAGTAGCCAAGAAATCAGAATTGATCATCAAGGTATACAAACCCTAGCCATAATCTGACCAAAAATCTGTTGTTAGATGTTAGATTTTGTTGTTAAACATGTTATATAAGGTGTCTAATGATAAGCTGGGTTGCTAGATGTAAGATCCATAACATCCAGAGGCTCGGATTTGAGATTCTACAAAATCTGGAAAAAATGTTCTAGGCGGTCTGACAATGAATGTCAGGCCTTATATCTATGTGATCTTTAATGAGTTTTGTGTTTTGGAAGTTGGTGGTTGTAATCTGATATGTACTCTTAGATCTGGGCCTGAAATTAGACTTAGATCTGGTCTAGAGTGTAAGATAATGGAGGTCAAAAGTCGTTGACCGGCCATGACTAGGCGTTTCTGGGTAACCCAGAAACTGCCCAAAAACAGTCTGACAACATTTGCTAACACCCAGATCTTTTTGTTGTTAGTCATTTTGTTATTATCGATGTATCTAAGTTGTAGTATATAGTTTATACTATATGTTTATACCTTAACATCTCCTAAAAATCAAACTGGATGATTGCAATGGATGGTCAAACTAGGATAGACGATCATGGAAGCTGTTTTTTGGATAACCCAGAAAACGCTTGACCATGTCGTCTGACATGGTTTGACCGACCTTGTTATGTTTGATCTGTTGTTGTTTCAGTGATATAATGTGATAGAGTTATGTTGGGTACACACTGCAGCTTTTTAATTACAAAAACAACACAAGATTAGCAAGTTGTGGAAGCCCAAAACTAGCCAGTCGAACTGTTCTTCATTTCTGGGTAACCCAGAAAATGAAGAACAGCTCTGACAGCTTGTTCAAGGCTCCAGATCTCGCTTATGTTATGCTTGTTGGCCATGTTTGTTGTTGGGTCTTGTAGAGTTGCAATTGTACTACATCAATAGACCAAAAACAGTCACAGAAACACATTACACAGTTCATAATTGATGGTCAAAGTAGCACTATCGAAAATGCCTTATGAATGCTCAAGAACACGAATAACACATATAGCGACGGTTTTGTCGCTATAGGTAGTCTTTTGTGACAAATATTTTTGAAAATTAATTATTTTAATTAAATAAATAGAAAAAAATAGTTTTTAATTATTAAAAATACAAAATAAATTATTAAAAATTATTTTAAAATCTGAAAATTAGATGTTAATTATTTTTAATATATTTCATAAATATTTAATATTTTTAAAATATTAAAAGTATTTAATTTCTTTAATTGTTATATTTAATAAATTATTTAAAAATGATTTTAATATTTGAAAAATCATTTAAAATTATATAATGATATAAAAAAATATTTTAAGTTATTTTTAATAATTTTTAATATTTTGTGATGAAATTCATTAATAAATTAATATTAATGATAATTAAGTTATTTGATAACTGAATTAAATAAATAAATTAAAAATAATTTTATTATATTAAAAATTATTTTAAACAATAATAAGGTATTTAAAAATATTTTAAGTTATAAACTATAACTTTCAATATTTAAAGGTAAATTTTATTAATTAATTATTATTAATGATATTAAGGTTATTTAATAATTATATTAAATAAATTAGTTTAAAAATGATTTTAATATTATAATAAATATTTTAAATAAAAATAAAGTATTTAAAGATATTTTAAGTTATAAAATATAACTTTTAATATTTAAAGGATAATTTCATTAATAATTTAATATTAATGATTATTAATTTATTATTAATAATATTAAATTTATTTAATAATTATATTAAATAAATAGTTTAAAATGGTTTTATTAATTTAAAAATCATTTAAAAATGATATAAATGAATTAAAAATATTTTAAGTTATACTTAATGACTTTTAATATTTTTTTAAATAAAACATTAATACTTTAATATTAATGATAATTATTTAAAAATAATTTTAAATGTTTTAAAAATTATTTAAGGGTAATATAATTACTTTAAAAATATTCTAAGTTATTATAAATAACTTTAATATTTTGGCAATGGTTTCATTAATAGTTTAATATTAATTAAATATTAATGATAATAGAATTGTTTAATATTTAAATCATTTAATAATGATTCTGATGTTTGAAAATTTATGATAAATTATAATAAATGTTTTAAAATTATATTAAGTCATTTAAAAATAATATGTCTGATACTAAGTTATAGGACAGAGTCTTAGACTTGATAATTGCCTGAAAAGTCGTCGGTACACCGACATGTTTCAGAAATTGATATGAACTAAGATAATTTGATTAGATAAGTGTTTATTTGTGATTCAATGGTTAGTAAACATAGGTGACAATGTGATTAGGTTATGTGCTGACTGTAATAAGGAGTAGTATATGTTGAGACATGTTATTCTAATCAATAAAATAATCTTATTACAGATAGGTTGTTATATAAAAGATAAAACTAAGTAGTGAATTGTAAGCAGAGCATCAGGCAAGTATCATACCTTTGTATTTTCTTTATGCAATGGACATGAGTAAGAATATTTCTAAATTATATTATTACTGTACAGATTATTAACCCTATATTATATACGCTCATTGATTATCAACATGTTAGTATATGGTAATTCAAATATATATTTTGTTCGTTAATTTCTATAAATGGTTATACAAGTATCCCCACTTGGATAATCATTGTATTTAATCATATGTTGATACACATTTTTCAGTATATATATATCTTGAATTATAAGTTATTGTTGAACAAGATAAAACCTTTTTGTATCCAATCAAATTATTTTGGTTCGGATTCCAGACTTATTATGAACAACCCGATCAGGGAAAAACTTTTATGCGCCCAAGGCGGACAGAGTGAACGATAATATCGTTCTTGCATGTAGTGTTGATCAATACAGGGCATAACGGGCTGATCACCCCCGTGCCCGTAAGTTATGACGGTTTATAGACGAAGTTCTGTTTAACCTTTTCAAAAATAAAAATAGTGCTCATAGTATGTCACCTTAACCCTATTTATAGTCATTACGTAGTTTCAAAAATTTGATAGAGAGTTGTTATGTTATTATTATTGATTTAGATTACTTCACAACTATTAATTCGTTGTAGAATGGTAGTACAAAGAAAATATTTAAACATTTCAGCTAATATTTATAATTGTTATTACTTGCTGAGCACTCAAATGCTCATCCTTGCTTAATTTAAAATGTTTTTAGCTAAGTGTGAGCAACCAGAAGGCTCGGCTAAGAACAAAGGGAAAGGGAAGGTTGCAAAATAAGTTGGTGCTATTCTATGTAATAGTTTATCCTTACTAAGACAATGATATTAATTATCTATCTTGTATTATAATGAATGTTTAAAGGTTACGTACTTGGGAGCTAGACTCTGATGATTATGTAAATTAAGTATAATATTTATATTATTGTTATTATTATTAGTATTATTCCGCTCATAGAAATGGTATCGTGAAGCACCGAGTTTGGGTTTCAAGTACCTGAATTTGGAGACTTTACAGGTTGGTATATGAGCTTAGGGTTAAAAACCTTAGGTGGGATAGACCTTAGGCTATAACCTTAGAACAGAGGGAAACGTTGAAAATACAAATGGCTCATATAGAGTTTATAAGAAGATGAATTGAATAAATTCATCGTCAAACAAAATAAAAGATAAGTTATATAAAACTCTTATTTGTTGTGTGTATATACTATATGCTAATCAGGATAACTTATGTGTGTAGATGTCTGATGGAAAAGGCTTGTTATATGCTTATAGCATGAAGAATGATCAAATCCATACACCTGAGCTAATATCGAAGCCAATAGCTGAAATAGAGGCTCACGATGAAAATAACTCAGACGAGGTGGTTATTTTAGAAAATATAGTACCAGATCCGGAGATGGTGGAGCTGATAGATAGTGATTCGGACACTAAAGTTGAAGCTTATCAAGTATCAACGGAGGTGCAAGATCTGAGGAACAAGGTTTCTTCTCTGAAAAAGTTATGGGAAATAGAAAAGCTATTGAATAGTCAGTTGCGAAAAGCCTTACTAGAAACTATGAAAGAACAAGATAAGCTTAAAATTTAAATTGATCAAATGGGAGCCGTAAGCAACACATCGTGTACAGCTCCGAGCAAGGAGGGGAAAAGAAATATAGGAGACCAAGACTTGGGAAAGTTCGATAAGAAGAAAGGGAAATGAATATGTTATCTTTACGGTTATGAAGGACATACTACTCTGTATTGTCCCGATTACAAACCAGGAACATGTTTTATCTGTGGGATAGAAGGTCATCAGGCTAAAGGTTATCAAAGAAAAAGGTGTAATAAATAGGTAGTATAGGTTCTATTGTTTAGGTGTGTTTAATGTAATATGTGTGTTTAGTATGTCTGTGTAATGTAATATTCTAAAACTTTTGTAATGATCAAGTTTGTAAATTCCGATTTTTGTAGTCACAGAGGGATAGCTGATGTTTAAAGCAATATGTGCTATGCTATGTAATGTATTCATTAAATGAATATGAATCTATGTTTAAGTAATGAAACAAGTTTAATATATTAAACTTATATGATAAGGTTTAGAATGTAAGTTAAATTTATGATTTTATTTAATTAGATAATGCCGCCAAGACGTCGAACTCGAAATCAAAGGGCAGAAGAATCTGTCAACAACGCTGAGGGACAACAACAAGCAAACCCGATGCAGAACTTCACAAACATGGTAGCTCAAGCTATGCAACAGGGAATACCAGCCGCAGGGAACCCGCCAGACAATCGCTTGACGAACTTTAAAGATTTTAAGGCTATGGGGCCGCCGAAATTTAAAGGTACCACTGACCCTGTTGAAGCCCAAACTTGGGTTAAAGAGATTGAAAAAGCATTCGTGATAGCTAGGATAACTGAGGGGCAAAAGACCGTTTTTACCACCTACATGACGAAGGGTGAGGCAAATTTTTGGTGGGAAGCAAATCAGACAAGGGCAGGAGAAGGAGTAGTTACATGGGATAGATTCAAAACACTATTTTTCAAAAACTATTTTTCATCTAGTATGTAGGCTAGGATGGAGGTAAAATTTTTAGAGTTGAAGCAGGAGAATATGACGGTGTCAGAATACGCCGCAAAATTCAATGAATTGGCTAGGTTTGCTCCGCATCAAGTTGATACGGAGGCTAGGAAAGCGAGGAGGTTTGTGTTGGGATTAATACCATGGCTCTATAACAAGGTGGCGATGTTGCAGATTTCTACATTTACAGCACTCATGGAGAAGGCTATAATAGCTGAGAAGGGGAGTGAGGCCATGAGCCTCTACAACAAGGAGAGAAAGAATAAGAGAAACACCGAAGGAGCTAGGAAGGTGGAAATTAATAGTGGGGGCAGGAGTGGAGATGGAAAGAGAAAGGTGAACAACTTTGAGAATGTTCAGATCAAGCAGGAAGGAGTTAAGAAGCAAGCGGTGCAGTATGGAAACTGTGGAAAGAACCACTCCAGAGAATGTCTGAAGGGAAAATTTGTATGCTATAAGTGCGGGCAGGATGGCAATATCTCTCCCAACTGCCCCAATCCAAGAATGAACAGTGGGTGTTTTCTGTGCGGATCGACTGAACACAAGGTGAAGGATTATCCGAAGAGGAGGACGGAGGCAGGGAGTGTGACTACTGGCAAGGGCAGCGGGACTTTAGGAATCACGGGGCCTACATCATCTAGCAAGCCAACAAAATCTACTGCAAGGGTTTTCAACATGACAGTCCATGATACGGCGGCAGCTGGCAATGGAACTCCAGGTACTATTCATATAACTTTTATTTTATTATACATGATTTTCCTATATATAGTAAATTATTTTATAAAGAAATTTTTGAAGGAGGAATTTGAGTTTTTTTAGAAATCAATTTTCCGTTTAATCAGATAGACAAGCTTTATGTGAATAGTTAAAGATCAGTTCGATCAAATTATGATCGAGATCTACTTGAAATGATTATGCATGCTATGTACCCTGGTATGTATAGGTTTTAAAACGGCGATTCCGGGGACGGAATCTTTATAAGGGAGGGTGAATGTAACAACCCTATATTTTCTATATAATTAAATCAGAAATTTTGCGTATAATTTTTTTTTAAGGATGAGGATTTGTACAAGATAATGTGTATATGTATTTATGTGGTAAATAAAAATATATTTATTACATGAATATTTACAAATAATTTTATTTTAGAATTATTAATTATTATAAATTATATTTTTATAATAATTACTTTTATAGCAGAAATATTTTTATTAATTATTTTCCATAAAAATATAATCATATATTATTTAAATAATATATGGAGTGATTTTTAGAATAATTATAATAATTATTTTATTATATGAATTTTAGTACAGATTATTAAGTTAATTATTTTACCTTAATTATTACGGTTAAATATGGAAGAATATATCAAATATGGAATCCAAACCCTAATTTTAGATTTTTATCAACGAATGAGAATAATAATATAATATTAATTATATTTTGATTTTTTAATGCAATAAATATGTACTGTATGTACGTATTGATAATGGTTGGTCAATTATGATTTATATTTTCAAACCCCTATTATTAATTGGTTAAACCCTAGTTCAAAAGTTAATACGCGTTCAAGACGGTGTACTAATGGTGTTATTTGATTTATGTTATGTTATATAGGATTCTATGTTAATTAGGAAAACCCTTATTAATTTTGGAAACCCTAATTAGCTAGAAACCCTAATTCAAAATTAGTAACCCTAATTAATATTTCGAAAACCTTAATTTCTGAAATGAGAAACCCTAATTTGAATCTCAAATTAGAGTTCAAGATTGTTTGTAATTGTGATAAGGTGATTAATTTATAAGTATTAGAATTATTATTGTTAATCATGAAAACCCTAATTACTAAACTAGAAACCCTAATTTATATATTTAGTAACCTTAATTAGTAATTTTAAAATCTAATTACTAATTGTAAACCCTAATTGCTAAATTAGCAAAGTTAATTATAATTAGAGATATTAAACCCTAATGTTACTGTATAAATTAATTAGAAACCTAATCTAATTAATAAACCCTAATTTTCTAATTTTAAAAATAAAAATTTTATTTTTAAACCATAATTGAAAACCTAGAAATTAATTTTTGTGTTAAATCTTAGGGTTTAACCCTAAGGGTCAAACCCAAAGGGTTTACTAATTGGCCATTGTGCCATTAAAATTCTAAGAAAAATGACCAAAATACCCCTCTTGCATTATTGGATTTTGCCGAGTGTTAGAGTTGTTGGCCAAACCTTGACTTTCCATGAGACACAAAACTCCAGCACATTAAGCTAGATCAGCCAATATATGCACCATACACTTGTATATATAGATTTGGAAGAGAGAGAAAGTCATTTGTTAACTTACTTTTTCACAAACTCTCAATCTAAGCTCTCTCAAGCTCTCACCTCCGAAATTCAGTATCATATCAGTCCCATATCAAAGCCCCACTAATACACATCACAAATCAGTAGCCAAGAAATCAGAATTGATCATCAAGGTATAAAAACCTTAGCTATAATCTGACCAAAAATCTGTTGTTAGATGTTAGATTTTTTTTTGTTAAACATGTTATATAAGGTGTCTAATGATGATTTGGGTAGCTAGATGTTAGATCCATAACATCTAGAGACTCGGATTTGAGATTCTACAAAATCTGGAAAAAATGTTCTAGGTGGTCTGACAATGAATGTCAGGCCCTATATCTCTGTGATCTTTAATGAGTTTTGTGTTTTGGATGTTGGTAGTTGTAGTCTGATATGTACTCTTGGATCTGGGCTTGAAATAAGACATAGATCTGGTCTAGAGTGCAAGATAATGGAGGTCAAAAGCCGTTGACCAGCCATGATTGGACGTTTCTGGGTAACCCAGAAACTGCCCAGAAACGGTCTGACAACATTTGCTAACGCCCAGATCTTTTTGTTGTTAGTCGTTTTGTTATTATTAATGTATCTAAGCTGTAGTATGTAGTTTATACTATATGTTTATGCCTTAACATCTCCTAAAAATCAAACTGGATGATTGCAATGGATGGTCAAACTAGGACAGATGATCATGGAAGCTGTTTTCTAGGTAACCTAGAAAACGCTTGACCATGTCGTCTGACATGGTTTGATCGACCTTGTTATGTTTGATCTGTTGTTTTTTAAGTGATATAATGTGATAGAGATCTTCCTTGTTATGTTGGGTACACACTGCAATTTTTAAAATCACAAAAACAACACAAGATTAGCATGTTGTAGAAGCCCAAAACTAGCTAGTTGAACTGTTCTTCATTTCTGGGTAACCCAGAAAATGAAGAACGGCTCTGATAGCTTGTTCAAGGCTCCAGATCTCGCTTATGTTATGCTTGTTGGCCATGTTTGTTGTTGGGTCTTGTAGAGTTGCAATTGTACTACATAATCAGACCAAAAAATAGTCACAGAAACACATTACACAATTCATAATTGATGGTCAAAGTAGCACCCTTGAAACTGCCTTATGAATGCTCAAGAACACGAAGAACACCTATAGCGACAGTTCTGTCGCTATAGGCAGTCTTTTGTGACAAATATTTTTGAAAATTAATTATTTTAATTAAATAAATAAAAAAAATAGTTTTAATTATTAAAAATACAAAATAAATTATTAAAAATTATTTTAAAATCTGAAAATTAGTTGTTAATTATTTTTAATATATTTCATAAATATTTAATATTTTTGAAATATTAAAATTATTTAATTTCTTTAATTATTATATTAAATAAATTATTTAAAAATAATTTTAATATTTGAAAAATCATTTAAAATTATATAATGATATAAGAAAATATTTTAAGTTATTTTTAATGACTTTTAATATTTTGTGATGAGATTCATTAATAAATTAATATTAATGATAATTAAGTTATTTGATAAATGAATTAAATAAATAAATTAAAAATGATTTTATTATATTAAAAATCATTTCAAATAATAATAAGGTATTTAAAAAAAATTTAAGTTATAAACTATAACTTTCAATATTTAAAGGTAAATTTTATTAATTAATTATTATTAATGATATTAAGGTTATTTAATAATTATATTAAATAAATTAGTTTAAAAATGATTTTAATATTATAATAATAATTTTAAATGAAAATAAAGTGTTTAAAGATATTTTAAGTTATAAAATATAACTTTTAATATTTAAAAGATAATTTCATTAATAATTTAATATTTAATTTATTATTAATAATATTAAATTTATTTAATAATTATATTAAATAAATAGTTTAAAAATGATTTTATTAATTTAAAAATCATTTAAAAATGATATAAATGAATTAAAAATATTTTAAGTTATACTTAATGACTATTAATATTTAGATAAATAAAACATTAATACTTTAAAATTAATGATAATTATTTAAAAATAATTTTAAATGTTTTAAAAATCATTTAATGGTAATATAAATACTTTAAAAATATTCTAAGTTATTATAAATAACTTTCATATTTTGGCAATGGTTTCATTAATAGTTTAATTTTAATTAAATATTAATGATAATAGAATTGTTTAATATTTAAATTATTTAATAATTATTTCGATGTTTGAAAATTCATGATAAATTATAATAAATGTTTTAAAATTATATTAAGTCATTTAAAAATAATATATCTGATACTAAGTTACAGGACAGAGTTTTAGCCTCGATAATTACCCGATAAAGCCGTCGGTACACCGACATGTTTCAAAAATTGATCTGGACTTAGATAATTTGATTAGATAAGTGTTTATTTGTTATTCAATAGTGTTAAACATAGGTGATAATGTGATTAGGTTATGTGCTAACTACAATAAGCAGTATTATATGTTGAGATATGTTATTCTAATCAGTAAAATGATCTTATTACTGATAGGTGGTTATATAAAAGATAAAACTAAGTAGCGAATTGTAAGTAGAGTATCAGGCAAGTCTCCTACCTTTGCATTTTCTTTATGCAATGAACATGAGTAAGAATGTTTCTGAATTATATTATTACTGTACAGATTATTAACTCTATATTATATACGCTCATTGATTATTAACATGTTAGTATATGGTAATTCAGATATATATCGTTAATTTCTATAAATGGTTATACAAGTGTCCCCACTTGGATAATCACTCTATTTAATCACATGTTGATACACATTTTTAGTATATATATGTTGAATTATAAGTTATTATTGAACAAGATAAAACCTTTTTGTATCCATTCAAATTATTTTGGTTTGAATTGCAGACTAATTATGAACAACCTGATCAGGGGAAAACTTTTATGCGCCCAAGGCGGACAGAGTGAACTATAATATCGTTCTTACATGTAGTGTTGATCAATACAGGGCATAACAGGCTGATCACCCCCGTGCCCGTAAGTTATAACGGTTTACAGATGAAGTTCTACTTAACCTTTTCAAAAATGAAAATAGTATTCATAGTATGTCACCTTAACCCTATTTATAGTCATTATGTAGTTTCAAAAATTTGATAGAGAGTTGTTATGTTATTATTATCAGTTCAGATTACTTCACAACTATTAATTCGTTGTAGAAAGGTAGTACAAAAAAAATATTTAAACCTTTTAGCTAATATTTATAATTGTTATTACTTGCTGGGCACTCAAATGCTCATCCTTGCTTAATTTAAAATGTTTTCAACTAAGTGTGAGCAACCAAAAGGCTCGGCTAAGAACAAAGGGAAAGGGAAGGTTGCAGAATAAGTTGGTGCTATTCTATGTAATAGTTTATCCTTAGTAAGACAATGATATTAATTATCTATCTTGTATTGTAATGAATGTTTAAAGATTACCTACTTGGGAGCTAGACTCTGATGATTATGTAAATTAAGTTTAATATTTATATTATTGTTATTATTATTAGTATTATTTCGCTCATAGAAATGGTATCGTGAAACACCGAGTTCGGATTTCAAGTACCTAAATTTGGGGGCTTTACATCCACCATAACACATAGTTGTTACATACTTAACTTTATTTAATTGAATTACTATATCTCATGTCACAACAATATTTATTTATATTCAAATAAATAATCAATTCTCATTAATTTAAATATTAATAAAATCCAGAAAATTCTTAGATATTACAACCCAAGGAGGGGAAAAATGGTCATTTTACCAACTTAACATCATTTCAACTCATTTCACCTCAAACTGATTCAAAAGATGTCCTATAAGAACCATAGCTTAAATCCCAAGTGAAAACTGCACAAGACAGCTCAACGGATAGACTGCGAAGACTTGGAGATTTGGTCATGGACCCATCTTCCTGACTTTGGACAATGTCTAATCATATGTCATTGTGTAGCTCTCGTCAACGACTTCTCGAAAAGGTACAGCAGGCCTCCATCGGATGCCTGGATTGAAAGTTATAAAGGTTTCAGTGGACAGTGCGTCGCCCGAGTGGACGTACTTCGAGACGACAGGACCTCCAAAGCTTGGGTCAGCCTGAGCACCTACAGGTAAACACGCGGTTGCCGCAGGTTGACCCGCAGCCATCTGGTCTATAAATAAACCCCTCCATCAGCTCATTTCAAAAAAAAAAGAAGAAAAGAAAGAAAACTCTATCCATTTCAGTCATTAACCTCTTCTAAAGTGCTCTAAAATTTGTGATTCTTCTTTCTAAACACTTGTAAGCTCGTGTTCTACAACATACTAAAATTTAACCAGTGAAAACCGAGTTTTCAAGCTCCAAAAGCGATCTGAAGTGTTCTCGGCAGCCCACTATAAGATTTTTAAGCTTCCTACTGCATTGATATATATATATATATATATATATATATATATATATATATATATATATATATATATATATATATATATATATATATATATATATCAAGATTCTCTCTCTATATATATATATATATATCAAGATTCTCACCGATTAGTTATGCCCGGATCGTCGATCCTTGGCTTTTTTCTTCTTTTATATATATATATATATATATATATATATGTATGTATAAAAGCAGTAAAAGGCCACGAAGTGAACTTCAGGCCAAATTGTAAATGTAAATGTATATATATATATATATATATATATATATATATATATATATATATATATATATATATATATATATATATATATAAAGATAATCAACTGCCACGAATTTGAAATTCGGGCTATATTGCTTTTATATATCTGCTTTAACTGCTTTTGTAATGTAGATATTTAATATTCCAGCATGTGGACTAGATTTATCTAACTCTAGCTATATCTAGCTTTTAACCGGTTCAAAAGTGACTAAACTAGAACCGTTGAAGCTAGAATGGCTTAGATTTATTTAAATCTAGTTTTCTTTCTAGCTTTTGTACATATTAATCTATTATATGAGCCTAGGAACCATGAGATCAAAGATTCAGCCTGTGAATCTAGATCTGGTTCCCACGATGGACACTTTTCAGCTGCTACCTACTTGTAAATCATCTATGGTGTCTGGACATCCTTGGATGGCTCTCATGCCCATAAGGAGCCTCACACTTCCATGTATCTTATTTTCTCGAAGATGCTTCGCATCTCAAAAATAAAATCAATCCAACCGAATATAGAATAAAATGAAAGTATCAATGGCCTCAATTACTATTATGCATAAGGGTTTGAAAACCTATTTTCCAAAACTTCACTGCTATATCTTGTTGAAACTGAACTTTAATACAAATCAAACCCTTTATATATAGGTGAAAACGAGGCATTTCACTACATCCAGATAATTGCACATAGGCCCAATAAACACAAATATGCATACACACACACATGCAGATAATTAAAGAAATTAAAAAGTTGCGGTAACCGTGTTTTCACAGAAGTCGGGGGGTGCCTAACACCTTTCTCCCCGCTTAATCAAGCCCCAGAACTCAATGAATCTCTATTTTCAAGGTTTGTTAAACAGAGTCCAACCATTGGGCCTTTGTGTAAACCTTTTCAAAATCGATTGAGTTGGTACAACCATTTCAAAACTACCAACTAGCGACTCTGATTTTCAAATCGTCGACATTTATATGTCGGACCTTTTTCAAACTCGCCTTTTCAAACAAAACTCAACTAATAGAGAACACAAAAGGGTAAGAACAGAAACGGGTACAAATTTCCCGATGTCAACAGTAAGTTCTGTAAATGGAACTTTTTCTGTAAAATAGAGGGAATAATATTTATAGTCATGTTGATTAAAATGAAATAAAATTAATTTTAAATTTAAATTTAAAAATATCTCAATTAAATTTTTTATAAAAATATACCTCAAATTTACTTCAAAAAAATAAAAATGACTCATATATTTGGTAACGAAGGGAATACAAACACCAATTCTTAAATTTTCTACTAAACTATTAAAAATAACACTCCCTCGATGTTATAAAAATATATATTATTATTAACTTTTTAACAAATATTAAAATTTACGTAAAACCATTTAAATATTTTTTAATATAACCCTATATAATTTAAGTTGATTTTTTTATCCTATTTTAATGTTAATGACATAGTTACAAAAATAAAATAATTATCATATATATCATATACTTGCTATGTTAATATCAATCTCAATCTCTTATTATTTTATGGAAATTGATATTTTTACATAACTTTTTGATATTTTCACATGAAAAGTATCGCTATAGATTTATAGCAACGGTAAAAATCGTTGCAATAGGATCTATAGTGAAGTTTTTCATGTGAAAATATCAAAAAGTCATGTGAAAATATCAGTTTCTGTGATAACCAGAAAATTTATAAAATCTTGAATGATTAGAATAAAGGTTAAAAAATAAAACCTAGATGAGAATTTAAGGATTTATTTAAAATTTTCAAGTAAAACCTATATGGTTTGCTATTCGAATGAGAATAGAGAAAATATGGATTACAAAATTCCAAAATCCTAGAAATGAATTAATATGTACTTGAAAGAATATCAAGAATAAGGTATTACGATACCTGTAAATTTGATGTGAACTGAATAGTCTAAGAAATGTTATATAAATACATATAGAAATTTTATTAAGGCGATAAGATTTCACATAAAAAGATGCTATGAGGTTAAACGAAGATGAGTATATGTATAGAAATATATATACTTAGTAAGGTGCTATATATATTTTAGAAAAAGGAATGATGAATTAAGTTAATGATATAAGGATCAAGATAAAACTATGTTAGTAATTAACATAGCTTGAACGTTGGCCTTGACTGGCAAATAAGAATTTGAATAAGTATAAAGTCGTTAGTTAATACGATTAGCAATAAGAAGTGAGTAATTTAAAACTCAAAATTTGAGTTAGAGATAGAATTTTGAAGCACGGACTGCTCGATTGCGTCCGGAACGTCAAGTTTAGTCAGAATGGACAGTAAACACAAAATGTGTAAGGGTTGACTTTTTGGTCAAAGTCAACAGCTCACTTTTTATGGAGAAAAATTAAAATTAGTGTGAGAAGTGAAATATGTTTTGATTATGTGAATTATGTATATGATTAAATAAATATACATTATATAATGTGAATACATTTATTTTGTATATAAAAGTGAATTAAGAATTAAGTTATGTAACCTAATATATATATATATATATATATATATATATATATATATATATATATATAAGGTGTGATAATTAAATAACCTAAGAGGTTATAATATGAGAGAATATTAGTATATAAATATATATACTAACATTAAAAGATTTATTCTATATATCTCAAATAATTAATTTTATAACCAAGTCTAATTGGGTTATGAAATTAAAAAGGCATAATTAAGGAATTTATTTTCTAGTGTGAGAAATAAAAACCTTAATTAAATGATTAGGGTAAAATAGAATTAAAAGTATTGGACTATAATGATATCATAGCCCAATAATTTATTTAGAGTTCAAGTGAATTAAAATTAAATGGACTAAGGAGATTATATTAATTTTGTAGCCCAACTATTTATGTAACCAATGGATTTGTGACTAAAGTGATTAAGGGAGATTAAATTATTTAATCCAGTCCAATATATTATGGGTGGGGCAAGTATTATAATGACCCAATTTAATTAGGGTTGAAAGTCCAAGTTTGTTTTTGTTAATAAGTAAAACAAGTAAAATTTCTAGCTCAATAAAATTAATTAAAAGCTCAAAGTTTAGCTCATTTGTGATGGATATTTAATAAAGCAATTAAAAAAAATATATGTGGGAGGATATTCTAAGGCCACATGGCCGGTAATATTAGTGAAGACAAATGGGCCACTTGTCCAAGTAAAAGGAGAAAAAAAGAGATAAGGAAATAAGAGCAAAAGTGAAAAAGATAAGAAAGAGAGAGAAAGAGAAAAAGTAAAAAGAGAAAGAAAGAGGAACGGGAAAAAAATTGTGAGGGAGAGAGAGAGAGAAGGGGGTGGAAGCCATGGAAGAAAGAGGAGAGAGAAGAAGAAGAACAAGGTATAAAACTATTTTCTTAAGCTTTCCCCTAAAATATTTTTTTTGTAATTTGATGAAGATGGATTTTGATTTGGAAGTTCAAACCCCTATAATCTATGTGTTTTTCATGGATTCAAGTATGTGTATTCTCACAATGGGTGTTGATTTGGTTTGAATCAACAAGAAAAGAAAATTAATTTTTCTAGTTTTGAAAACCTAACTTTTGGGTGCTTTGAAAATCCACCGTTTTTGATCTATGCATTCTTTTCTCGATCTGTCGAAGAGAGGTGCTAGATATATGTGTTGACTAGTAAACCCAAGTGGTAGAACTCAAAAATCACGTTTCTAAAAGTTGTGGTGTGGATTTTGGTGAAAATAATCCCGTTTTCTTGGTACTGTTTTGGACTAGTCAGTAACGGGGGTAATTTCGTCCATATTTTATGCTTTAAAAATTTTGGAAAAATTTGGAGTGTTAATATCAGAAGTCATGAAGGTTGTGTAAAAATTTTAGAATTTTTGGCCATACGGTTTGAGAGTTATGGATTTTACGGTGAAGAGCAATTTTTATGAAGCCACCCGAATAACTCTCTGTGTATAAGTTCAACAATTACAAAATATTTACTGGAAGTACATGTGTATAACAGGAACATACTGTAAAATTTTCAAAAATTTTGGAGTTAATCTCGATTTATGAAAAATTTGAGAATATTTGGCTATTATGGGATATTTAAATATAGTAAATGGATTTTAAAAATTCTGGAAAAAATATATGTTCAATATGAAACTATATTCTATCAAATCTCAGAAAAGAAACATTTTTGCGACTGATTTTGTATTTTTCATCTAAATGATGATAAATGGATTAATGGATTTAATTAAATATATGATGTCCAAAAATATGAAAAATACGATTGATGACTTGAGACCCTTGAGCATGGCTTATGCAGATTTTTGATGAAGTTTTGGGTTGGGTGTGAAGTGTTGTGATGTTTATAGCATTTTAGAATGTTTAATGAGTTAATTAAGAAAATGAAAACAATTGAACTAAATTGCTTATTAATGTGATTAATGACTTAAATTAATGTTATATGACTAATAATATTGGATTAAGATATTATTAGTAGTATTTGACTGGAATGTTATTAAAAGGTTGATAACCTTAGCGTAAAATATTATTACATAATTAATAATATTCAACGGAAGATTAAAATAAGATATTTATGTTATTTTTCTATATAATTGTTGAATTTCGTATTCAATGAACTATATTATGCTTGTAATAGACTAAAATGAGAATTCAAGGTGCTGAATTGGATTTTGGATTGCTGAAATGGTTTCAGTCTGCTGAAATATTTTGTGGTCTGTGGAAATAGTAATTTCAAGATGCTGAAATGTAATCCGATTTACTGAAATGATATTTCAGTTTACTGAAAGGTTATCTAACTTACTAAGATAACATATAAAGGGAAAACTTATAAGTATAAGTTATAAGTGATGAAAAGATTATCAAAGTATAATGATAATATTAAGACTAAGGTGTAATGTCTAATACTTAACTTTGTGAGTGAAGGTTAGACAAGTTAATATAAGATGATGAAATTATAAGTATATAAATGAATATGGTGTTAAGATTATCTAATATTTGACTATGTGATTAAGTGTTAGACAGTATTATGAAATAAGGTATGATATGCTAATTGAAAGATCAATTTTATACCTGATAGGTCTTTTCAATAAAGAGAATAAATTAAATTACGTAGCGGTAATCGACTATGCAGGCAAGTTTCCTTAACTCAAACTCGAGTTATATTTCAAAGCATGCTAGTGAATGATTATTGATGATTATTTACGTCTAAACTGATTATTGATTCGCACTTAGTGCATGTTGCATAGGTTCATCAGGTATGAAAGGCTGATCACCTTCATTACCTTAAGGTTCAGATAAATTTATTCATGGTCCTTGTTGACTTTAAACATTATTAATTCAGTCATTCAGTTATTGACATCTTGATTCATGTTCCTTCACAATTATTAAATTGTTGAAAACTTGAAAGGTTATTATTCTTTCAATCATGATATATATTTATTGAATTTAAACTTGCTGGGCAAAGTAGTTGCTCACCCTTGCTAAATCATGATAATAAATTTCAGATAAAGGCGAAGGCTTGAAGAAGGACAGAGACAAAAGCAAAATACAGTAATAGATTGTTATAAGAATAACTATTTAGTTATCTTATTGTAAACCTTTGTAAGTTTGAAGGTATGTATTCAGTTAAGGTTAATAAACCTGGGAAAATGTTATAGAATTATGTAAACTAAACAATATATGTTTATTTGTTCCATATTAGATGATAGAATATGTATGATGATGAAGTACCGTAACGTACCAAATCCGAGGTTCTTGGGACCCAGATTCGGGGGCGTCACAGTTTTCTATTTTATTTGATGAGTGTTGTTACACTTATAAAGAATTCTTACAAAAATTAACTAATAAAATGATATGTTAAAATATAATTAATAGATGATTTATTAAATATTAAATATAAGCGGGTTCAATAGTTGTAACAAATCAAAATCATACACATTATTTTGTATATCTTTTATTTAACCATTCTTCAATGGTAAGGTTGTAAAATGAACCAAACAATTCGGATTTGATTCGTACTCGCTCAACTAAAAGTTCAATTTGAGCTCGACTCGAAATATAAATGATTCAAATGTGAGCAAATTTAAATTTTGATAAATTACTCGAATCTCTTCAAATTGCAATTTTCTATTGATACTCAATCGATATTCGCTCGAAAAGTTCAAACTATTCGGACTCGATTCGAGATCGTACTCAACTCGATAGCTAAACGAGTCTCAATCAAACATTATTTATACTCAATAAATTTTATAAATCAAATCTAAACAAATCAATACTCGCTTAACTAAATTTATTTATGCCCATATTCAATGGTGCTAATTGTTTTTTGACACACGAATTTGTGGGTCACTACATTCAAATTGTGTAACTACCTACCCTATATATTGTATACCAATTAATGTCATTAATGATAATATTAAATTTACACACCAAAACTGGAAACTATTTCAAAAAAACAAAAATTCTATGTGGAATTGAAAATTTGACATGAGTGTATTTAAATTTCATCTATTTATATTTTGACCCCCAATGATGGGTAATAATATAAATAAATAAAATTCAAATACACTCATGTACAATTTTCATGTCCACCTAGAAGAGCTTAAAAAAAATTATGAAGTATTTGAGAAAAGGTCATTGAATATTAATATAAAAATATGGCTATTACATTATTACTGGTTTTATCTAGATTATGCAAAATGATATATTTTAAAATTTTAAGTACACATTTTTTTGTTATCAGTTATGTGAATGGTGTTAATTTTTTTTAATTAAATATGTAATTTGATGTACTAACATTATGTATTGATATAAATCATAATTGTGCTAGGTGTCTAAATTTTTTTATCTTAAAAAATTTCTCAAATGATATGATATTATTAGTGGGTTAGATATATTTTTTTTGGGATTAATTATGTTATAAAATATTATTAAAAATATTTAATATCATATTATTTGTAACTCATTTTAGACCAAAAATTTGATATCACTATTAATATCCTAGTTAAGCTTTTGTGGAATAAAGAAGAAATAGTAGTAGTAATTATTTTACCAAACAAACTATAACATATCAATAGTGTTCTAAAGTGTTCGGGAGATTAAAAAGTATTACTAAAATTGAATACAACATGATGTATTATAATAGTCCAATATAATCTCTATATCCACCGGCGAAGACTGCTAAGATGAGGAATGAGATTACGATGTCTGAGCAGCAGCATGGGGAGTCTCTGTACAAAGCTTGGGAAAGGTACAAGGAACTGCTAAGAAAATATCCGGATCACTGATTACCCAAATGGCTGCAGATGAATACTTTCTACAATGGACTGAATGGAAATCTTCGTACTAGTATTGATGCAGCGTCTAGGGGAGATCTGATTGAGATAATGGCGGCTAATAACTATCAGTGGCCCACAACAAGAATGACACAGCCTAATGTAGTTGGGGTGTTAGAAGTAGATGGAGTGACAGCTCTAGCAGCTCAGATTTCAGCATTATCAAAGAAGATGAATGCCCTCATAGATACACAGGTTCAGTATGTGGTATATGTTTATGAATTGTGTGCAGGGGAACATCCGACAGAGCAGTGTGCCATCAATCCTGCAGCGGTTCAGTTTGTAGGCAGTTATAACATAATTCCTCAGAATCCATATTAGAATGCCTACAATCCGGGGGTAAGAAACCATCCGAACTTTTTGTGGAGTAATAATCAAAATCAGCAGGCTCCACGACAATCTTATCCCCCAGTTTTCCAAAATTAGCATTAATAGTCAGCTCCACAGCATGAGAAAAAGTCAGATTTGGAAGACCTGTTGTTGAAATACATATCGGGTAATGAGGCAGCTATGAAAATGCAAGCAGTGGCAATAAAGAACTTGGAAAATCAGATGGGATAGCTTGCATTAGCTTTGAATAATAGGCCTCAATGGACTTTACCAAGTGACACTGAGAAAAATTCGAGGAGAAATCATAAACAGTGTCAAGCAATCACATTAAGAAGTGGAAAAATCTTGAGGGACAAAGTGCAGAAAATTTGCCAAAGAAGGATGTCAAGGAAAGTGAAGACACGTTAGACAACGAGAAATAGGGTGAAGACAGGCAAGTGGACAAGAATTAGGCAGATGTTGAGCCAGTTGTCTATCCTCCACCACCGTTTCAGCAGAGAGTGCAAAAGCAAAAATTAGACAAGCAGTTCTCTAAGTTTTTGGAAATTATTAAGAAATTGCAGATTAACATTCCATTCGCATAAGCCCTAATACAGATGCTGAGCAATGCAAAGTTTATGAAGGGTATTTTGTCGAGGAAGAAGAAGTTAGATGACTATGAGATTGTGGCATTGACGAAGGAATGTAGTGCGGTATTACAGAGAAAGGTGCCTCCGAAGTTGAAGGATCCATAGAGTTTTACAATTCCTTACACAATTGGGAACATGGCTTTCAACAAATGTTTGTGTGATTTGGGGGCGAGTGTGAACTTCATGCCATTATCGGTGTATACTCAGTTGGGTTTGCCAACTCTAAAACCTAAAAACATCTCACTATAGTTAGTGTAACGAATGATTTGTTTGAGTTGTGATTCTGAGGACAGAATCCTTTTAAGAGGGGAAAGAAGTAACATTCCAGATTTTTTAAATGTAAGTTACAAATATTTATTGATTTATATAAATATTTATTAGATGCGTTTATTATTGAATAAGTAATTGTTCAAATTGATTGAGTTGATTTAGTTAATTATTTATTTGCTAAATAATTAATGTGATTAGTTAATTATTTATTTGTTAAATAATTAATGTGTTATGTGGATTGAGTTATGTGATTAAGTAATTGATTTAATAAATTGTTATTAAATAAAGTGTGACAAATAACTATGTTATAAGAGTTATTAAAATAAATTAAAGTAGTTTATTTTAGTTTTACCCAAACAAAGCTTAAGGATATAAACTATTTTATTTTAAAGGGATTTGCCAAACAAAGCCCTATGGCTTTTGAATTTTTGAAATTTAAATTGTTTATAAAATAAATTAAATAATATATATATATATATATATATATATATATATTTATAAATGGTACGTTATATATTTTTATAGCTGATATTATTATTGATTAGGCTTATTATGGCCATGTCTGTTTTATGTTACGCGTATTGGATATCAGTTGAGTTACGTGGTTAGTAGTCTAAATTATTACTGAGAAAAGAAAGAAGGGCTAGAGAGAGTTTTGAGAAAAAGATAGAAGTTCGGAGTTTGAGAGAGAACGTGATTTTCAAAGCAAGTCCGTTAACAAAGATTCGTAAGCAAGCAAAAAGGTGGGTTTCTTTAACCTTAATTTATGTACATATATATATTTGTGGTTTCATGATGCATAATATCTCTGTGTTCTTCAACTTTACGGTGTATAAGATTTTTACAAAACTAAAACTATGTTTGTATAATTGGTTAGAGAAGTATGTATATGTATAGTTGCAATTGTTATCACTAGCATGTGTATCTGTATATGTATATATATATATATATATAAAATATATATATATATATATATATATATATATATATATATATATATATATATATATATATGACTGTATGCTAATTATAGGCTAAAGGAAGAAATTGATTTGTTCAGTGAAGTATATATATACGAATATATGTTTTGTAGAAATATCAAAAGTTATGTATGCTAACTAAAAAATTGAACTATACATGTTAATTTGTTATATGTTGGTATACTTGTATTTCAAAGGAATCAAATTTGGTTGATAACAGTGAAAATTTCGTTCACTGTACTTTAGATATCAACAATGGAGTTTTGAGTTTTAACCAAATATTATTTTAGTAATTTAAGTCTTTTAAATTTGTTGTTCAATTGTTGGAAATTGGTATATGAATGATTGTTAGCAATTAAGTGTAGTTTATATTAGTTATACATGTTGTTTGGGGCGAATTGTTGTTACAAATTTAAGACAGTAGCTTTGGCTCTGTTCTTCGTTTTGGTTCTGTGAGTTTCGGTGCCCCAGCGTAAAAATTCACGCTCCAGCGCCAAATTTCGCGCCCCAGCGCCAAATTTCGCTAGTTATACATGTTAATTTGTTATATGTTGGTATACTTGTATTTCAAAGGAATCAAATTTGGTTGATAACAGTGAAAACTTCGTTCACTGTACTTTAGATATCAACAATGGAGTTTTGAGTTTTAACCAAATATTATTTTAGTAATTTAAGTCTTTTAAATTTGTTGTTCAATTGTTGGAAATTGGTATATGAATGATTGTTAGCAATTAAGTGTAGTTTATATTAGTTATACATGTTGTTTGGGGCGAATTGTTGTTACAAATTTAAGACAGTAGCTTTGGCTCTGTTCTTCGTTTTGGTTCTGTGAGTTTCGGTGCCCCAGCGTAAAAATTCACGCTCCAGCGCCAAATTTCGCGCCCCAGCGCCAAATTTCGCTCCCCAGCGCCAAAAATAGGCTAGAAGTTCGCGCCCCAGCGCTCGAATTCGCGCCCCGGCACTGGAATTCGAGCCCCGGCGCCACTGTCTCGCGCCCCAGCGCTGGAAAAGTGGTCTGGGTCGGACAGTTTTGACCTCCTGTAGTAAAACGGCCATAACTTTCTCATACGAACTCCGATTGAGTTGATTCAAGATGCTCCGGAACGAGGACGAATAGACCTACAACTTTCGTGCTTTAAGCTTTTTAATTTGAGTTCTGTAACAGTAGTAAAAATGGCCATATTTAGAACTATTGTGTATTTGAAGCCAATCGGTGGGCGTCGGGATGCGCGAATGCAAGTGCAACCCTTTGTGTATTAGTATAACTTAATGATAACATGTTGGACATGTAATATGATGTTGTATCAAGTTGTTAATGTGTATGTGGTGCAATGACTTGATCACTTAAGTAGTTGTAATAAAGCTAAATAGTGATGTTCATGAAAAGATGTGATATTGTTAGTAAGTTATATGAAACTAATATTAGTGTAACTAATGTGTATTGTCAATACATATGGTATGTGTAGGACTTGTGGTGAACGTGAGTAGTGATTGTTTAACCTACGCACGAGGCAAGTTCCCTAACCTTTGCTACTTTATTATTCAGCAAGGTTACTTTTCACTGTTATGTTATACTTATGCAAATTCTCTATTTCTAATCTATTGTTTAACGATTTACTGTCATGCAAGTTCTTTAACCCTCATTTATCGTTGAGCAAGCTACTTAATCTTTGTTTCTTTATTCAAAGTCTGTATTATTATTGTAAGAAGTGTGTTTGTTCAGCTACTAATAACTGTTGTTTGATCTTCGTTCTTCAGTATCACTGTACTATCTTACGTTACTGTACCGAACTCTAAGTTGCTTAGCGATTCTTTCCCAATTCAACTAATCCTTAGTTGATGAATGTTCTAAACTCTAAAGTACCCTTGAAGTCTACCCAAACCAAACTTCCTTTGGTTTGCATATGTACTCACACAAATTTTGAAAGCATGTTGTCGATGATAACATTTGTTTAATTTAGAAATTATTAATTCTCTAGCTCTTATTGATTCATCGATATACCTTGTTCATAAAGATATTATAATCAAACTCTTGAATAGTTAATTGTTTCTATATGATTCAACCAGTACTTGGTTGATGAGCATTCTAAAGATCTAGAATTCCTTGAAAACTAATTCCCAATCAAACTTCATTTGGTTCGGAACCTGATGATCTAAGCTGAGATGAACAACCCTATTATTAGGGGATTATTTTAGAAATACACAATAGCGTTAAAATATTTGCGCAATACATAGTACAAAGGGCTGATCACCTGGAGTACGAGATGATGGTCCATATAGTCGTTTAGACTGTTAAAGGTTACAGTAGAAACACCTGTGAACCTAGGACATAGATGATGATTATAGTCTTTTAGACTGTTAAAGGTTAAAGTAGAAATACTTGTAAACCTAGAATAGAGTTCGTGGTATTGTGACCCTCAGTATATTCTTTGATGTTGTTATCTATTGTTAACTTAAACGTTCATTATTCCTTTGAACTCATTGTTGTTGAATTAAAGTTTCTTGTTTCGATAAGAATACTTTACCATTGAAAGCTCAGTTAATTGTCCTTCATAAAACGTTATTGTATATTATCCTTCTTGTGAGCAATTGTTTGCTCACTCTTACACAAAACAATGCAGATGAAGTTACGAAGTTTGAAAAGCTTTCTACAAGCAAGGGCAAAGACAAAGTGCTTGATTAGACGACAACGTTTAATTTATATTTTAATTATGAAGCTTATGTAATGGATTTAATTATAATCATATTTTAATTTTCCGCTGGTGATTGTAATAAAGGTTAGATGACCTGGGATTTATTTGAGATTATGTAACCCTTTAATGGGAGATTTATTATTTTAACTTTTGAGTTTAATTTTATCCTTTGGATATGGGTAGCTAGTTATGATTTAATTGGATTGTGAACACCAAATCTATGGGATTGAAGTGGCCAGATTTGGGGGTGTCACAGTTAGCGGATAGATCGGTGACTTATCTAAGAGGGATTATTGAAGATATTCTAGTTAAGGTGGATAAGTTCAAATTTCCAGCAGATTTCATTATTTTGGATTATGAAGAGGACAATAATATCCCAATCATCTTAGGGAGGCCATTCTTGGCTACTAGGAGGACTCTCAATGACGTTCAAAAAGGAGAGTTAACAATGAGGGTACAAGACCAAGAAGTAAAATTTAATGTGTTCAAAGCCATGAGGTTCTCTACAGATGATGAAGAGTGTTTTCGAATGGATGTAATCGACAAAATGGTTAATGAAGACTTGATGAGAGGTTTAGACAAAGATCTATTAAAAAACACATTGATGGGAGATGATGACTTGGATGATCCAAAATTTGTGGATTACTTGCATATGTTGGATACATTGCCCAGAGTGAGTAGATTCAAGGTGCCATTCGAGCCACTACACACAGAAGAGAAAGCATTGGCACGAATGAAACCTTCACCTGAGGAACCACCCACTCTTGAGCTTAAGCCTATTCCTAAACACCTCAGGTATGCATTTTTAGGAAATTCTGATACTTTACCTGTTATTATTGTATCTGCACTTAACGATTTGTAGGAAAGTAAGTTGTTGAGGGTACTTCGAGAGTACAAGTCTGCGATAGGATGGACAATCATTGACATCAAGGGAATAAGCCCTTCTTTCTGTATACATAAGATACTCTTAGAAGAGGATTCAAAGCGGATAGTGGAACAGCAAAGAAGACTCAATCCAATCATGAAAGAGGTGATAAAGAAAGAAATTTTGAAATGGTTGAATGCTAGAATAATTTACCCCATCTCAGATAGTTCATGGGTAAGCCAAGTTGAGTATGTCCCAAAGAAGGGTGGAATGACGGTTGTGACGAATGACGATAATGAATCGATACCGACGAGAAAAGTGACCAGATGGAGGGTATCCATGAATTACATGAAGCTTAACAAGGCAACCCGGAAGGACCACTTTCCTCTACCCTTCATCGATCAGATGTTAAATCGTTTGGCTGGGCATGAGTATTATTGCCTATTGGACGGATATTTTGGGAATAATCAGATCATCATTGCTCTTGAGGATCAAGAGAAGACTACATTTACGTGCCCATAAGGCACCTTTGCTTTTAGAAGGATGTCATTCGAGTTGTGTAATGCACCGGTGACCTTTCAGAGATGTATGATGGCCATATTTTTAGACATAGTGGAGCATAATGTTGAAGTTTTCATGGATAACTTTTCAGTTTATGGGAACACCTTTGATATTTGTCTTAAAAATCTGGTCATGGTTTTAAAACGCTGTGTGGAAACCAACTTTGTTTTGAATTAGGAAAAGTGCCACTTTTTGGTCGAAGAGGAAATTATTCTTGGGCATACCGGACTCTACCACAGATTTATCAAGGATTTCTCTTTGATTGCAAAATCATTATACAGTATATTAGAGAAAGATGTAATTTTTAGTTTTGATGAAGAGTGTATGAGAGCTTTTGAGCAGTTGAAAAAGAAATTGACAACAGCTCCCGTGATCGTTGCACCAGATTAGACAATGTCGTTTGAGTTGATGTGTGATGATAGCGATTATGCGGTAGGGGCTATTTTGGGACAACGCCGAGAGAAGATCTTTCATGTCATATACTATGCAAGTAAAACCCTCACGGATGCTCAATTGAACTATACAACCATCGAGAAAGAATTACTTGTGGTCGTGTACGCCTTTGATTAATTTTGAGCATATTTGATAGGAACAAAGGTTGTGGTATACACGGACCACTCGGCGATACGATATCTTATATCAAAGAAAGATGTTAAGCCCATGGATGGATTCTACTCCTTCAAGAATTTGATTTTGAAATAAAGGATAGGAAGGGGACAGAAAATCAAGTGGTTGATCATCTTTCGAGGTTGGAAAATTTCGGACAAGGACAGGGCAGATAAGTATTTGATCAACGAGTCATTTCCAGATGAACAGTTATTTGCAGTAAACTCTGAATTCCCATGGTATACGAATTTTGCTAATTACTTGGTGAGCAAGATCTTTCCCCCTGATTTGACACGCCAGCAGAAAAAGAAGTTCCTACATAATGTTAAGTGTTACATGTGGGATGAGCATTATCTCTTTAGACAGTGTGTGGACAAGATGATTTGTAGATGTGTGCCTTACAGTGAAGTTAATAACTTCTTGCATACATGCCACGCATCTGCATATGGGGGACACTATGGAAGTGAGCAGACATCAACAAAGGTTCTTCAGGCAAGATTTTACTGGCCTACTATATTCAAGGATGCCCACCAGTTTATAAAAAGTTGTGATAGATGTCAAAGGGTGGGTAATATTTCATAAAGGAATGAGATGCCGCTTAACACGATCATGGAAGTTGAGATTTTTGATGTATGGGGGATGGACTTGATGGGACCTTTTCTGCCTTCATACAATAATTTGTGCATTCTACTAGCTGTGGATTATGTATCAAAGTGGGTTGAAGTTGTGGTACTCCCTACGAAATATGGGGTTAATTACAGGGTTGCAATGGCTTATCATCCCCAATCGAGTGCCCAAGCTGAGATTTCCAATTGAGAGGTGAAACAAATTTTAGAGAAAGTGGTGAATTGGAATAGAAAGGACTGGTCTCTAAAGTTAGACAACGCTTTATGGGCTTATAGGACAGCATACAAGACACCAATTTGGATGTCTCCGTATCATCTGGTTTATGGGAAAGCATGTCACCTTCCAGTGGAACTTCAACACAAAGCATACTAGGCCATTCAAAAGTTAAATTTCGATCAAACAAATGTCGGAGAGAAGAGATTGCTGCAACTTAATGAGCTTGACGAGTTTCGTCTAGAAGCCTATAAAAACTCAAAACTGTATAAGGAAAAGGTCAAGAAGTGGCACGATCAAAAGATTTTGCAGAGAAAGTTTGAACCAGGATAATCTGTGTTATTGTATAATTAATGACTGAGGTTATTTCCTAGTAAACTCAAATCACGATGGTCGGGGCCATTTATTATCAAGACAGTCTACCCATATTGTAAGACCCCGAATTTTATGAAATAAAAATATTCAATTTTTCTTATAATTACAATTCAGTAAATGGTTAAATTGATAAAAAGTTAAAATTATGGGTGAAATATGAAATTTTTTTAAAATAAGCAAGTGGTTATAAAATATTCATTTTTGTCGGTAAATATTCGTGTAGTCGTTGAATATTCTTTCTGTCGGGGAATATTCGTACGACGGCACAGCTATTTTGGGCCCCATAACGGAAAACGATTGGATGAAGATAACGATAAAAATTGAGTTTTTATAAATAACGGCGTAGTTGTTACCGTTAACACTGTTGGAATACCCGGTGGTTAAAATACAGTAATACGCGTGGTTGCACAGTAGCACACGGATTGCACAGTATTTTAGAATTATTGATTCTTACGAAGGAAGGCGCTACTCAATAATTGTTACAGTAGTTACTGTTTAATATTTTATTTTATTTATTCAATAATTGCTGCGTTGATATTTTATATTATTGTTGTTTCAATAATTGTTGCTGCACAGTATTTTCCATTATCAGATCAATAATTCATATTATTTAAATAATATTATTAGATAACATTATTGGCAATGTCTAGAAAGTTCTGTCTAAGGAGAGGTTTGGTCACCTAATTACGCGCCAGTAAGGAAAAATTCTTATTGAAAAGCCCCCTCTTTCCTGGGAACGGCCTGGTTGTCATAAATGTGATTCTGTAATATTATTTGTGAATAATTAATTATTGATTCATATGATAAGGAAATATTTATTTTATGTGGATATAAATGAGGGATATATTTTTGTGGTTAAAAATGAAGGAGTTAATGTTGAGGTGTTTTATCTGTATTTTTGTCGGAACGGAGGTATTGAAAATCAAATTAGGGTTTTTGAGATATTTTGCGAGGGTTATAATTTTTAATCCGACCGTTAGATCGTGATATTTTTGGATATGTTATACATATATAAGTTGAGTATATGTCCACAAATTTTGAACCGTTAAAAATGAACGTATGATTTGTTATGAATTTTACGAGATGACTGGTTCAGAAATTGTTGAATTTTCGGAGTTAATCATTTTGCTGAAAAATTCTAGAATTGGTGGGCCCCACTCTTGGTCGGTGAAGAAATGTGCTGAGATTTTTATTCAAATGTGGTGGGTGGGAATAGTAACAGGTAAAGCCATCAGGTTACAGGTTAAGTCTGCTTCGGCGTGCTAACAATTTCCTATAAATAGAGGGCTACGTTAGAATTGAAAATTACACCAGAAACATAAGCTTTCTCTCTTTCTCTCTCTATATTATGAAGCATATTTTGTGAGTATTTAGATACTTTGAGAGTTGCTATTCAGTGCAAGTTTCCTTCGACTTTGCATTCCAGACAGAATTACTGCACTTTTAAGGTAAGGGATAGTAAGGGATATTAAGGGATGTTATATTCTTCATAATGATGTTATTCTTTCAATATCATTATACTGAAATATTTGTATGAATTTTATTATGGAATTTCTACCTTTTTGAGTCGGGGTTATTTACGTATACGGTACTATGTACGAATACGGAGTACTATTCATGAGTTACTATTCACGAGTTACTATTTATGAGTTACTATTCACGAGTTACTATTCACGGGTACTATTCACGACAAAAATTGGCTTCTTTTTCTAACCAAATTATCGTTGATTTATGATTGTTGCTCTCGAAAATAAATGCAGTTGTTGATCATATTATTTTTATTATCATATATAACATTTTTATAACCCTGATGTTGAATTTCTCTTTTACTTGAGTGTAAAGGTGGATAAATTATTGGTATGATCGTGACTGAGTAATGTCTTTGGCCTGTAGTGCAAAGATGAATTGTTAACTGGTATGATCATGACCATTGAATTTATAATTGAATATATTTAGCTTAAGTGTAAAGATGAATTGATTAACATGGTTATAATTATGGTGTATATAAATTATGAAATTATTATATATTTATTTGAGATATGAATATATTTGGCCTGTAGTGCATATATGAACTGTTGAGGAATATCTTTGGCCTGTAGTGCAAAGATGAATTATTGATTAATATCTTTGGCCTGTAGTGCGAAGATGAACTGTTATTGAATATCTTTTGCCCGTAGTGCAAAGATGGTTTGTTGATGAATATCTTTGGCCGTAGTGCAAAGATGAATTTATTAATATGATTATGAACAGGAACTGTGATTTGGTATAACCATGATCTTTGATGTTTCAGGTAAAGACATGTGAGAAAAATTATCTTCATCCTAGATGCGAAGAGGAATTTAGAATTACAATTATGATTATAAGTTATTCATATAATTGCGAAAAGGAACTGTTGATTAATGTTACAGGGATAAAACATTATTGGTGGACTTTTAATGTGGAGAAGATAATAGACTTTATGGTCTATTAGACACTTCTAATGGTTTGCTTGTTCCACTGCAACTATGGTTGAAATTTTTATCATCTACCATATGTTCTAAATCTCTGATTTATTACTGATGAAGACTATTGATAATTTATTTATCTTTAGTCATGATATTCTTTACTGGGCTAGTTGTGCTCACCTTTTTGTTTCACAATTCCTTTCAGGTAATAAGAGTGTAGCTGGGTCGAGCGGGGGTAACAAGGGTGTGACGCCCCCAAAATTAGGTATTTATCACCCATCTTGGGTCGTCAGATACATGGTATAAAATACAAATACAAACTTAATTATACAAATATCGTGTAACATACGACAATACATAAACTGAGAGTTCTAATAGGAATATTGTCATCTAGACAATATCCATACTCAAGGAGTCCTCATTACATTTATTGTCACACTATTTAACAGAATGGTGAGGACTACTAATGCTATCTTCTGGACCATCACTCCTTTTCCTGACTCGTCCCAGCTATATTCTCATTTCCTGAAGAGAACATTGAAAGAAAGGGTGAGCTCAACTAGCCCAGTAAGAAATATTATGACTAAGATAATGAAGAATAAATTATCAATAGTCTTCAACAATGTTAAACTGATAAAATACAATAGACATCAAGTTTAACTGCAGCGGAATAAGCAATCCATTAGAAGAGTCAAGTAGAGAATAAAACCTACTATCTTCTATGATTTAAAAATATTTTCATCAACTTTTATCACTGAGACTCAACTTAATAAATAAACCACATCTTCTAATCATCCTTGTATTACGGGCCAAGGATATTCATTAAATCATCAATGATCATGACTATACCGAAAAATCCCTGGTCATAATCATACCACAAACTGTCTATCAATGCATTACAAGTCACTGAGGACTTTTACCACACCACTTATAACATCACAGTTCATAATTATACCGAATGATCCCTGGTCATAATCATACTAAGTCCATCTATGCACGTAAGCCAAAGATGACTTTTAACATAAAATAAACATGAGGATGATGACAATGTTATAGGAATTCAATTAAACAAGTTCAAGAATTAGTTTATCCAGGAACTAATAATATCCAAATTGTCAACATGATACTTCTTTGTAAAGTAACAGTCAAGAATGCTCAGAAGAATATTTTCATGAAAAGATACTGGATGAAGCGCAAATATCAAGGATATTCCACTAATTTCATGGAGTATAGAAATCAAAACTTTAACCAAATGAGTATAATAAAGAATATATGAAACTGCAAATGGATTTTCACTAGCCATGCGGTAATCCACGTATACAGATCATTTCCACAATTTAATAAGGAATGAATATAAAGGATCATTCACCATGCATGTGGCAATCCACATAGACAGGTTATTCCAACAGAATAATAAAGAATGGAATAACAGAAGGATTCACCATGCATGCGATAGAGACCGCACAGACAGGTTATACCCAACAGAATAATAAATGCGGAATAATAAATATGGAACCAGGTCAGGTGAAATTCACACCGACAGGATATTTCGACAGAATAATAAATGCGGAATAATAAATGATGGAACCAGGTCAGGTGAAATTCACACCGACAGGATATTCCGACAGAATCGTAAAGAACGGAATAATAAAATAATTTCACCAAGTATGCGGTACTTCGCATAAACAGGTTATTCCAACATAATAATAAAGAATGGAATAACAGAAGAAGATCACCAAGTATTGGGTAAACCGCATATACAGGTCATTCCACCAAGTATAGGGTAAACCACGCATACAGGTTATTCCAACAGAATAATAAAGAATGGAATAACATAAGTTCTTTTCATGAATAAGAAAGAATAACACCCCTTACCATTTTAAAGAAAAACTGAAATAAAGAAGTAACTAAGTGGCAGAATACTCTTCTTCTTTCTCTCTATAGTTTCTCTCTCTAGAGTTCAGTGAATTCGTAAGATAATAATGAAGGAATGAGCTTCTATTTATAGGAAAATGGAATGCATAGTAACTAATCCATGAACGGTCCAGATTGATTTACTTTAATCTGACGGTCCATATTTAAAGAAAAATCTTTTAAATAAAATACAATATATTCTATTTATAGAATAACTTTAATAAAGTATTCTGTTTTATATAAAAAGATATTTTTGTTTTATTACGTTAATAATACGAATAAAACAAAACTTCATTATCGCTAAATAATTCATATTATTAATTGACAATAATTGAATCAAACTGAGTGACTTATCACATAAGCATCAATACCGTGTACTACTATGCAACCACACGTATTACTGTACTTTTACTACCGAGTAGTTCAACAGTATCAACGGTAAAACTTTCGCCATTATTTTTACTAAAATATTTTTGTCGTTTTCTCAATCTGACAATAATTTCGTTGTGGGGTCCACCAATGATTGTACGGTCGTACGAATATTTTCCGTAAATAGTAACTCGTGAATAGTACTTCGACACAAAAAGTGTCCCAAATACTCGAGTGAACAATACTAGAGTGAATAGTAATTTGAGTGAATAGTAACCCGTGAATAGTAACTCGTGAATAGTGACCATGTATTTTATGACAACTTGTTTACTTTAAAAAAAATTCACATATCACCCTTAACTTTAACCTTTTATCAATTTAACCATTTACTAAAATAGAAAAATTGAATACTTTTATTTCATAAAATTCGGGGTCTCACAAAGGGAATAGAACGGTGGTCATCATTTAGTAGTTATATTTGGTGAATAAAATAAGGTGAGGCGAGCCCTACGTTGGAAGGGTGTTTTGTCACTGTCATACAAGATGTCTAATGACATACAACCTCGTGTTATCATAAGACAGAGTTGTGCTCATCCACTTGCTGAGTATCTTTACGAGTACTACCTATATAATCTTGGTGTTTGTTTGAAGTATAATTCTCAATTAGAGACAGTGGAGATAATGATATGTTAAGAGAAGACTCACCATTGGGAAGAATATGATAGTAAACTTTTCGTTTTTCTTTGGGGTCTATTGGGTCAACCAAGGATAATTTTGTGGCCATATGATATCTATCATAACCTAAACGCATAGCCTCCCATGTATGAAGGTTTCCTTGAGCACTTCCCAAAGATTCTAATTTCTAAAACAGTTTTTGACTATACCTTTATGTAAGGTATCATTGTGAGGTGCTGTCCATGATTGGGACATGAGTTACATTTGGTATATATTTGTATCCAAACTCACAGCACATGTGTTGTTGTATTTTGCACGACAATTGTTGTAATAAAGTTGTAGTTATTTTCTGTACCATGTATTTGGCGACTCAGAATAGGTTGGATGGAATGGACCTGTTTTGGGGTCGTCATAGTTGGTATCTGAGCTTAGGGATATGATCTCTGGCGGAGATCGGTAAATATAACTAGAAGGGAAGAGATGAGTAAATCATTCACTAGTGTGTCCTACCTAAGCTTATTTGTTGGTCAGTCATAATATCGAGATATTATGTGATATGTTAATTTGTTAAATTAACCCTTATTTTGAAGCAGTATTCTATAATGATATCTGAAATACAGGGGATGAGCAATGGAGAAATCATGATGACAGGGAAGATGGAATCTGAAATGAAAGCAACGTATTCTCAACTCTTTGAATTACCAGGTACGTAAATTTCGGGGACGAAATTTCATAAGGAGGGGAGGTTGTAAGACCCCGAATTTTATGAAATAAAAGTATTCAATTTTTCTTATAATTACAATTCAGTAAATGGTTAAATTGATAAAAAGTTAAAGTTATGGGTGAAATGTGAATTTTTTTCAAAATAAGCAAGTGGTTATAAAATATTCATTTTTGTCGGTGAATATTCGTGTGGTCGTGGAATATTTTTTCTGTCGGGGAATATTCGTACGACGGCGCAGCTATTTGTGGGCCCCATAACGGAAAACGATTGGATGAAGATAACGATAAAAATTGAGTTTCTATAAATAACGGCGTAGTTGTAACGACCCCAAAATTCATACAGTTTAAATCTCAACTTCGGTCGTTAACCACACATTAAAACTCAAATTTTACATCATTATTCGATATTAAAAACACTAAAATTGCGGAATATTTAGAACGTTTATACATTTCCTTCTTTCTTGCCCTGAATCGCAACCTTTACATTACACCTCTTTGATTCAATCTTATATCATGAATCGTTACAACAAAATGACTATACAAAGTCTTACATCATAACTAAATATCCATATACATTGGATAACTCAACTTACAATTCAACATGTTACGTTCAAAATATGAAATACATTTCTCATAAAACATAAGTAATCTTCGTGAATATAGATCTCTATAACTCACTTAGCACATATCTTTATCTTAAAATCTTGACCTGCAAAAGTGGTTATTTGCAAGAGTGAGCTCGACAGCCCAGCAAAGTCTAACAGTTTCCATGCATCACATAACACATAATAACATGCTCGATATACATCTCATTAAGGTAACATGGCATACATGCTTTTAATTCATATAACAAATATAAAGATTGAGTTCCTTACTAAATCATCATTACTTAGCCAAAACAATGCAGTCATATATTGACTTAAACATTTTATCATTTCAACATGTATAACATATCATACAATTTAAAACAGTTCATCAAGTCCACGTAACAAATAGGAACCGAAAGACTTGCCTTGATCGTTGTTTACCAATAACAGTTTAATAGCTTACAGTTATCTGCACTCCACGTGCCCTACACAATTATATAATCATACACATCAACTATTAGTCACATAACAACACATAGTAATTATAATGTAAACTCTACTCCACATCTCATAATCTTTCCTATTAATTAACACACAATGTTCAATTATATTGGGTTAACTTTTCGACTTATGTAATATTCAAAATTCATTAAAGTGTTCAAATTTTGCTAGGAATCATTATTGGTTTTATATTAAACCCATTTCATACTTTATAATATCCATTTCATTTGACTAAAACACTTTTTACGTTCATTAACAATTATCACGGCGTTTCGACGTTTATTCGTCACACGCCCGATTGCATCTTTTGTGTATGCTTACTATGCTTCTATAACTTATCTAATACATCATTATATTAATGTTAAGCATCATTATATTTACTAACATTCATGTTTTATAACTTAGAACAACATCTTTTATCGTCAAGAGCACTACACTAGCATACGTGCATGTCTGACGCCCTCTGATTGCCTTCGAAAACACAACAGTCCTAAAGATGACCATTTTGACCCTTCATAACGATTTCAAATTGAAAACCTTAAAGAATAAAAGTTGTAGGCCTATTCGTCCTCGTTCCGAATCATCTTGAATCGCATCAATCAGAGTTCGTATGAAAAAGTTATACTCATTTTAGTAAACTACGTCCGGTCAATTTTTTTTTCAAAATTTTGGCTTGACAGAACACCCCCCGCTGGGGCGGGGTTTTTGCACTAGGGGGGCCCGCCAGGGCGGGGGGTCACTGCTGCGATTATGCAATTTTAGCTCTAGAACACTACGAAAAGCCAAATTAGGCCTCCAAACTCCTTTCTAACAACCATACCAAACTACCCAATGAGTAAATAGGTTTACATAAACATAATCTAATGTTTCTAACATGTTTCTAACCATATAAACAACGTAAACATCAAATATTACAACCTTTAATTTCACTATTTCTCTTCTTTCTTCTTCTTTTGACATTCATAGCGAAATTCTTCACTGTGAATTCGTTTTACATCCGTTTTGACTCATTCAACTTGGGTTGTTTTCGTTTTTCAACATACTAACAACATCTATTATCAAATTGCAGATTATAGCAATTATTGATCATGAAATTTCGTACTTTCTAAGCCGTAACATATAAATATAAACAATGTTTTATAATTTCTTCCAACAATTCCAATTCTCATGAATTTGACAAACAAGTATCAATCATATATGATGGTTAACAGATTATACACACTCAATGATCTTTATAAACAAATTATTTACTCAAATCATGCACCATAACCAATTAAAGAGAAAAAAAAACTTTGATAAAACATAACTAAAAGCTAGGGCTATAACATTACCTTTTAATTTCTCCTTAAGCTTAATTAGATGATGAGAATGACTTGATTATCCTTCCTCTCCCTTCTTTGATTCTCATAATAACCCCTTTTTCAATTTCTCAGAGAATATGTCTCTCTCAAACTTCTTTGTAACTCTCTCTTCTTCTTAGGCTTAGGCCAAACCCTTTTTCACGTAAACTAAAACTGACGCTAACATAAAAATAAAACTGACGTATAATATAATAAGGCTACTAAATACTTATCAGTTTTTTTTTATTATTATTATTTTAAACATAAAAGCCATAAGGCCTTGTTTGGTAAAACCTATTAAAATAATGACTTAATCATTCTTTAAGCCTTGTTTAGCAAAACAAGATTAAAATTAAAATTTCAAAAGCTCTAAGGCTTTGTTTGGTAAAACCAAATTTAAAACTCCTTTAATTTATTTTCATAAGTTATTTATAATATAGTTTATTGTCTTGCACTGTTTACTTGGATTTCCATATCCAATCTTAATTAAATAAACTAATTACCACATACTAAATAAATTTCCCACTTGACCAAATATCACAAAATTATAATCTCATTATAATTTTATTTAATAACTTAATATACCACATTAAATTATTAAATTAAAACAATAATATAACATCTCATGTTATATTATAACTCTCTCTAAATTATAAATTAATTTAATTTAGAATATTATCTAATGAATTTAGATTAGTAAATATTTACTAGCAACCATTACATCAATAAAATATTTCTGTCATCAATTTCAACAATAAGGGCATCAAATAAATATTTATATATTAATAAATATTTAATATTACAATTTGAAATTTCGGATCGTTACATCCTTCCCTCCTTACAAGGATTCTGTCTCTAGAATCATAACTCAAATAATCAAATCGTCACATTCTTCACTCTTTTATCTTAATTAAGTTAATTTCTATAACTCATGGATTATTTACTTACTAATAAATAATCCAATAAATATCTACTAAACAACAAACACGTCAATTAAAAATATTTATTTGATTCAATAAATATTTAAAATTATAAATAAAATTTTGGATTGTTACATTCTTCCCACCTTATAAGGATTCCGTCCTCGAAATCACTGAAACCCTATTGTTAACATTACCTTTTAATTTCTCCTTAAGCTTAATTAGATGATGAGAATGACTTGATTATCCTTCCTCTCCCTTCTTTGATTTTCATAATAACCCCTTTTTCAATTTCTCAGAGAATATGTCTCTCTCAAACTTCTTTGTAACTCTCTCTTCTTCTTAGGCTTAGGCCAAACCCTTTTTCACGTAAACTAAAACTGACGCTAACATAAAAATAAAACTGACGTATAATATAATAAGGCTACTAAATACTTATCAGTTTTTTTTTATTATTATTATTTTAAACATAAAAGCCATAAGGCCTTGTTTGGTAAAACCTATTAAAATAATGACTTAATCATTCTTTAAGCCTTGTTTAGCAAAACAAGATTAAAATTAAAATTTCAAAAGCTCTAAGGCTTTGTTTGGTAAAACCAAATTTAAAACTCCTTTAATTTATTTTCATAAGTTATTTATAATATAGTTTATTGTCCTACACTGTTTACTTGGATTTCCATATCCAATCTTAATTAAATAAACTAATTACCACATACTAAATAAATTTTCCACTTGACCAAATATCACAAAATTATAATCTCATTATAATTTTATTTAATAACTTAATATACCACATTAAATTATTAAATTAAAACAATAATATAACATCTCATGTTATATTATAACTCTCTCTAAATTATAAATTAATTTAATTTAGAATATTATCTAATGAATTTAGATTAGTAAATATTTACTAGCAACCATTACATCAATAAAATATTTCTCACATCAATTTCAACAATAAGCGCATCAAATAAATATTTATATATTAATAAATATTTAATATTACAATTTGAAATTTCGGATCGTTACATCCTTCCCTCCTTACAAGGATTCTGTCTCCAGAATCATAACTCAAATAATCAAATCGTCACATTCTTCACTCTTTTATCTTAATTAAGTTGATTTCTATAACTCATTGATTATTTACTTACTAATAAATAATCCAATAAATATCTACTAAACAACAAACACGTCAATTAAAAATATTTATTTAATTCAATAAATATTTAAAATTATAAATAAAATTTTGGATTGTTACAGTAGTTGTTACCGTTAACACTGTTGGAATACCCGGTGGTTAAAATACAGTAATACGCGTGGTTGCACAGTAGTACACGGATTGCACAGTATTTTAGAATTATTGATTCTTACGAAGGAAGGCGCTACTCAATAATTGTTACAGTAGTTACTGTTCAATATTTTATTTTATTTATTCAATAATTGCTGCGTTGATATTTTATATTATTGTTGTTTCAATAATTGTTGCTGCACAGTATTTTCCATTATCAGATCAATAATTCATATTATTTAAATAATATTATTAGATAACATTATTGGCAATGTCTAGAAAGTTCTGTCTAAGGAGAGGTTTGGTCACCTAATTGCGCGCTGATAAGGAGAAATTCTTATTGAAAAGCCTCCTCTTTCCTGGGAACGGCCTGGTTGTCATAAATGTGATTCTGTAATATTATTTGTGAATAATTAATTATTGATTCATATGATAAGGAAATATTTATTTTATGTGGATATAAATGAGGGATATATTTTTGTGGTTAAAAATGAAGGAGTTAATGTTGAGGTGTTTTATCTGTATTTTTGTCGGAACGGAGGTATTAAAAATTAAATTAGGATTTTTGAGATATTTTGCGAGGGTTATAATTTTTAATCCGACTGTTGGATCGTGGTAATTTTTGGATATGTTATACATATATAAGTTGAGTATATGTCCACAAATTTTGAACCGTTAAAAATGAACATATGATTTGTTATGAATTTTACGAGATGACTGGTTCAGAAATTATTGAATTTTCGGAGTTAATCATTTTGGTGAAATATTCTAGAATTGGTGGGCCCCACTCTTGGTTGGTGAAGAAATGTGCTGAGATTTTTATTCAAATGTGGTGGGTGGGAATAGTAGCAGGTAAAGCCATCAGGTTACAGGTTAAGTCTGCTTCGGCGTGCTAATAATTTCCTATAAATAGAGGGCTAAGTTAGAATTGAAAATCACACCAGAAATATAAGCTTTCTCTCTTTCTCTCTCTATATTATGAAGCATATTTTGTGAGTATTTAGATACTTTGAGAGTTGCTATTCAGTGTAAGTTTCCTTCGACTTTGCATTTCAGTCAGAAATACTACACTTTTGAGGTAAGGGATAGTAAGGGATATTAAGGGATGTTATATTTTTCATAATGATGTTATTCTTTCAATATCATTATACTGAAATATTGGTATGAATTTTATTATGGAATTTCTACCTTTTTGAGTCGGGGTTACTATTCACGTATACGACACTATTCACGTATACGACACTATTCATGTATATGACACTATTTACGTATATGACATTATTTACGTATACGTTACTATGTACGAATACGGAGTACTATTCATGAGTTACTATTCATGAGTTACTATTCACGAGTACTATTCATGAGTTACTATTCACGAGTTACTATTCACAGGTACTATTCACGACAAAAATTAGTTTCTTTTTCTGACCAAATTATCGTTGATTTATGATTGTTGCTCTCGAAAATAAATGCAGTTGTTGATCATATTATTTTTATTATCATATATAACATTTTTATAACCCTGATGTTGAATTTCTCTTTCACTTGAGTGTAAAGATGGATAAATTATTGGTATGATCGTGACTTAGGAATGTCTTTGGCCTGTAGTGCAACGATGAATTGTTAACTGGTATGATCATGACCATTGAATTTATAATTGAATATCTTTAGCTTAAGTGTAAAGATGAATTGATTAACATGGTTATAATTATGGTGTATATAAATTCTGAAATGATTATATATTTCTTTGAGATATGAATATATTTGGCCTGTAGTGCAAATATGAACTGTTGAGGAATATCTTTGGCCTGTAGTGCAAAGATGAATTATTGATGAATATCTTTGGCCTGTAGTGCAAAGATGAACTGTTATTGAATATCTTTGGCCCGTAGTGCAAAGATGGTTTGTTGATGAATATCTTTGGCCGTAGTGCAAAGATGAATTTATTAATATGATTATGAACAGGAACTGTGATTTGGTATAACCATGATCTTTGATGTTTCAGGTAAAGATATGTGAGGAAAATTATCTTCGTCCTGGATGCGAAGAGGAATTTAGAATTACAATTATGATTATAAGTTATTCATATAATTGTGAAAAGGAACTGTTGATTAATGTTACAGGGATAAAACATTATTGGTGGACTTTTAATGTGGAGAAGATAATAGACTTTATGGTCTATTTGACTCTTCTAATGGTTTGCTCGTTCCGCTGCAACTATGGTTGAAATTTTTATCATCTACCATATGTTCTAAATCTCTGATTTATTACTGATAAAGACTATTGATTATTTATTTATCTTTAGTCATGATATTCTTTACTGGGCTAGTTGTGCTCACTCTTTTGTTTCACAATTCCTTTCAGGTAATAAGAGTGTAGCTTGGTCGAGCGGGGGTAACAAGGAAATAGAATGGTGGTCATCATTTAGTAGTTATATTTGGTGAATAAAATAGGGTGAGGCGAACCCAATGCTGAAAGTGCATTTTGTAACTGTCATACAAGATGTCTAATGACATACAACCTCGTGTCATCATAAGATAGCGTTGTGCTCATCCACTTGCTGAGTATCTTTACGAGCACTACCTATATAATCTTGGTGTTTGTTTGAAGTATAATTCTCAATTAGAGACAGTTGAGATAATGATATGTCAAGAGAAGACTCACCATTGGGAAGAATATGATAGTAAACTTCTCGTTTTTCTTTGGGGTCTATTGGGTCAACCAAGGATAATTCTGTGGCCATATGATATCTATCATAACCTAGACGCATGGCCTCCCATGTACGAAGGTTTTCTTGAGCACTTCTCAAAGATTCTAATTTCTAAAACAGTTTTTAACTATACCTTTATGTAAGGTATCATTGTGAGGTGCTGTCCACGATTGGGACATGAGTCACATTTGGTATATATTTGTATCCAAACTCACAGCATATGTGTTGTTGTATTTTGCACGACAATTGTTGTAATAAAGTTATAGTTATTTTCTGTACCATGTATTTGGCGACTCAGAATAGGTTGAATGGAATGGACCTGTTTTGGGGTCGTCACAGTTGGTATCTGAGCTTAGGGATATGATCTCTGGCGGAGATCGGTAAATATAACTAGGAGGGGAGAGATGAGTAAATCCTTCGCTAGTGTGTCCTACCTAAGCTTATTTGTTGGTCAGTCATAATATCAAGATATTATGTGATATGTTAATTTGTTAAATTAACCCTTATTTTAAAGCTGTATTCTTGAATGATATCTAAAAGACAGGAGATGTGCAATGGAGAAATCATGATGACAGGGAAGATGGAATCTGAAATAAAAGCAAGGTATTCTCAACTCTTTGAATTACCAGGTACGTAAATTTCGGGGACGAAATTTCATAAGGATGGGAGATTGTAAGACCCCGAATTTTATGAAATAAAAGTATTCAATTTTTCTTATAATTACAATTCAGTAAATGGTTAAATTGATAAAAAGTTAAAGTTATGGGTGAAATGTGAAATTTTTTAAAATAAGCAAGTGGTTACAAAATATTCATTTTTGTAGGTGAATATTTGTATGGTCGTGGAATATTCTTTCGGTCGGGGAATATTCGTACGAAGACGCAGCTATTTGTGGGCCCCATAACGAAAAACGATTGGATGAAGATAACGACAAAAATTAAGTTTTTATAAATAACGGCGTAGTTGTTACCGTTAACACTGTTGGAATACCCGGTGGTTAAAATACAGTAATACGCGTGGTTGCGCAGTAGCACACGGATTGCACAGTATTTTAGAATTATTGATTCTTACGAAGGAAGGCGCTACTCAATAATTGTTACAGTAGTTACTGTTCAATATTTTATTTTATTGATTCAATAATTGCTGCGTTGATATTTTATATTATTGTTGTTTCAATAATTTTTGTTGCACAGTATTTTCCATTATCAGATCAATAATTCATATTATTTAAATAATATTATTAGATAACATTATTGGCAATGTCTAGAAAGTTCTGTTTAAGGAGAGGTTTGGTCACCTAATTGTGCGTCGGTAAGGAGAAATTCTTCTTGGAAAGCCCCTTCTTTCCTAGGAACGGTCTGGTTTTGATAAATGTGATTCTGTAATATTATTTGTGAATAATTAATTATTGATTCATATGATAAGGAAATATTTATTTTATGTTGATATAAATGAGGGATATATTTTTGTGGTTAAAAATGAATGAGTTAATGTTGAGGTGTTTTATCTGTATTTTTGTCGGAACGGAGGTATTGAAAATCAAATTAGGGTTTTTGAGATATTTTGCGAGGGTTATAATTTTTAATCTGACCGTTTGATCGTGGTAATTTTTGGATATGTTATACATATATAAGTTGAGTATATGTCCACAAATTTTGAACCGTTAAAAATGAACGTATGATTTGTTATGAATTTTACGAGATGACTGGTTCAGAAATTGTTGAATTTTCGGAGTTAATCATTTTGGTGAAAAATTCTAGAATTGGTGGGCCCCACTCTTGGTTGGTGAAGAAATGTGCTGAGATTTTTATTCAAATGTGGTGGGTGGGAATAGTAGCAGGTAAAGCCATCAGGTTACAGGTTAAGTCTGCTCCGGCGTGCTAACAATTTCCTATAAATAGAGGGCTAAGTTAGAATTGAAAATCACACCAGAAACATAAGCTTTCTCTCTTTCTCTCTTTCTCTCTCTATATTATGAAGCATATTTTGTAAGTATTTAGATACTTTGAGAGTTGTTATTCAGTGCAAGTTTCTTTCGGCTTTGTATTCCAGTCAGAAATACTGCACTTTTGAGGTAAGGGATAGTAAGGGATATTAAGGGATGTTATATTCTTCATAATGATGTTATTCTTTCAATATCATTATACTGAAATATTGATAAGAATTTTATTGTAGAATTTCTACCTTTTTGAGTCGGGATTACAATTCACGTATACGACACTATTCACGTATACGGCACTATTCATGTATATGACACTATTTACGTATATAACATTATTTACGTATACGGTACTATGTACGAATACGGAGTACTATTCATGAGTTACTATTCATGAGTTACTATTCACGAGTTACTATTCACGAGTTACTATTCACGGGTACTATTCACGACAAAAATTGGTTTCTTTTTCTGACCAAATTATCGTTGATTTATGATTGTTGCTCTCGAAAATAAATGCAGTTGTTGATCATATTATTTTTATTATCATATATAACATTTTTATAACCTTAATGTTGAATTTCTCTTTCACTTGAGTGTAAAGATGGGTAAATTATTGGTATGATCGTGACTGAGGAATGTCTTTGGCCTGTAGTGCAAAGATGAATTGTTAACTGGTATGATCATGACCGTTGAATTTATAATTAAATATCTTTAGCTTAAGTGTAAAGATGAATTGATTAACATGGTTATAATTATGGTGTATATAAATTCTGAAATGATTATATATTTCTTTGAGATATGAATATATTTGGCCTGTAGTGCAAATATGAACTGTTGAGGAATATCTTTGGCCTGTAGTGCAAAGATGAATTATTGATGAATATCTTTGGCCTGTAGTGCGAAGATGAACTGTTATTGAATATCTTTTGCCCGTAGTGCAAAGATGATTTGTTGATGAATATCTTTGGCCGTAGTGCAAAGGTGAATTTATTAATATGATAATAAACAGGAACTGTGATTTGGTATAACCATGATCTTTGATGTTTCAGGTAAAGACATGTGAGGAAAATTATTTTCGTCCTGGATGCGAAGAGGAATTTAGAATTACAATTATGATTATAAGTTATTCATACAATTGTGAAAAGGAACTGTTGATTAATGTTACAGGGCTAAAATATTATTGATGGACTTTTAATGTGGAGAAGATAATTGACTTTATGGTCTATTTGACTCTTCTAGTGGTTTGCTCGTTCCGCTGCAACTATGGTTGAAATTTTTATCATCTACCATATGTTCTAAATCTCTGATTTATTACTAATGAAGACTATTGATAATTTATTTATCTTTAGTTATGATATTCTTTACTGGGCTAGTTGTGCTCACCCTTTTGTTTCACAATTCCTTTCAGGTAATAAGAATGTAGCTGGGTCGAGCGGGGGTAACAAGGGAATAGAACGGTGGTCATCATTTAGTAGTTATATTTGGTGAATAAAATAGGGTGAGGCGAACCCAACGTTGGAAGGGTGTTTTGTCACTGTCATACAAGATGTCTAATGACATACAACCTCGTGTCATCATAAGACAGGGTTGTGCTCATCCACTTACTGAGTATCTTTACGAGCACTACCTATATAATGTTGGTGTTTGTTTGAAGTATAATTCTCAATTAGAGATAGTGGAGATAATGATATGTCAAGAGAAAACTCACCATTTGGAAGAATATGATAGTAAACTTCTCGTTTTTCTTTGGGGTCTATTGGGTCAACCAAGGATAATTATGTGGCCATATGATATCTATCATAACCTAGACGCATGGCCTCCCATGTACGAAGGTTTCCTTGAGCACTTCCCAAAGATTCTAATTTCTTAAATAGTTTTTGACTATACCTTTATGTAAGGTATCATTGTGAGGTGTTGTCCACGATTGGGACATGAGTCACATTTGGTATATATTTGTATCCAAACTCACATAATATGTGTTGTTGTATTTTGCACGATAGTTGTTGTAATAAAGTTGTAGTTATTTTCTGTACCATGTATTTGGCGACTCAGAATAGGTTGGATGGAATGGACCTGTTTTGGGGTCATCACACATATGGCGTCGTTAAACTTTATAGCAGGAATTTGCTTGAAATGTTCAAAGTCAACGGGAAGCGTCTATAACATTATTGGGGCGGTGACATCGACAACCAAGCCACCGCGATCACTCTTGTCGATGGGTCATGAAACATGGAGTAGTCAGGCTGAAAGACTCAAAATCAAGTGCTTATTGGGAGGCAACCCAATTTTCTTGTCATTTACAGTATTTTAGTTTCATGTTATTCAATTCGTAGTTTAGTTAATAATTTAGTATTACACAGTTCAAGTATGTACAATTCTTAGGTAGTTAGTTAGTTTATTTTTAGTATTTTTTAACATGCTTGCTCAAACTCCATGAAATTATCTTATATATTAGGTTTTAAAGGTTTCAGGTACTAATGATGAAGTTTGCTACACGTGCGGGCTTTGTAGGCCAAAATGACCCTGCCCCGACGGGGGTACGGGATTCCAAAAAAATAAAAACTCTGCATAATCATGGCTTTCCCCATTTTAATCTCTCATAACTGAAAATACACCACTTCTTCACTTATGAAATTGCCTCATACTCCTTTATTCTCCATATATATATATATATACACCCTAATTCGTTCATCCCACACCCATCGTCCATACCACACCCATTACACATCACTTTCACCGAATCATATACACCAAAACCAAAATTTACTCACTATTTAGGTTTGCAGCAAGGGAGGAGTAGGAAAATCCGAAATTGGTCAATCAAACACTACAAAATCATCATCAAAAGAGAAAAATTAGTGGGGTAAGTAACTTGTCTCAGTTTTGCACCATACTTGGACTCCAGTGTTCAATTTAGGGGTATTATGAGTTATGCGCACAAACTGTTTGCTATATTACACAATACAAAGTTTGGGGGAATTCTTACTGGCATTGTGAGGAATGGCACCGAAAACTCCTGCTAAGCGCCAACGTGGTGAGGGTTCATCGCCCCAACACGCAGCTATGATAAAATAAAGTTTGGTAGTGCCTCTGTTGCTGATAAGTACGACTATTTCACGCCCAAAGCGCTGACACTGGAGATGGGTTTGAGGTTGGATGCTTTTAATGGACTGATGCAGAGACAGATTCATGAATTGGGCTAGGAGGTATTCACTGATGAGCCAGACCCTGCAGTGGTGACTGTTGTGAAATAATTTTATACCAATGCTAAAGACAAAGCACTATTTATGGCGTTGGTGCGGGGAAATCAAGTGTCTTTCAGTCCTAAGGTAATAAATTAGTATTATAGTGTGCGAGCCCCTATAGTGTGTCAATATGTCCAGCTACGTGACAGTAATCCAAATTATGACCAGATCCTCACAAAGATATCAAAACTTGGAACTATTTGGGCGAAGAGGAAGAAGGGTGGCACCCTTTTTATGAGCAAGGATTTAAGTTTATATAGCCAAATTTGGTATGTGTTTCTATGTACGAAGTTATTTCCTTCGACGTATACCAGTGACGTTTCCAAGGAAAGGGTGCTACTCCTCTATGCTATAGTGAAGGACTTTGACATTGATATCAGTGCCATAATCAACTTTTCAATTCGACGATGCTTATGTGGGCCATTCTCAGGAGGTCTGTCACACCCTTCACTTATCTGTGGATTGTGCAGGCAGTCTAGAGTTCAATGGTAAGGTGATGAGCCCGTGCAGCAGCCTCTCCAACTACTTGATTCGAGGATGATTGCTCGATATTCTGTTTGGGCTGGAGGGGAGTCGCATCCTCGAGGTTTAGGTTTCGTATTTCCTGATGCTCCTGAGGAGAAGGAGGTAGAGGATACGTTTGAGGATGACGAGTTCATAGCTGATGAGGTGTCTGGTGATGAGGAAGCTGCGAGGGGTAGTAGGTCTACCAAGTATATGTTTAGTACCCAATTCCACAGTTTCAGAGGCATATGGACATGAGGGATAAAGAAGCAGATAGAAAGATGAAGAGAATTATAGCAAGGCTGGATCTTATGTTCATCACGATGAATAATTCCATTGCTTCATTGAATGAGGCATTGCAAATACTGAATCCAGCCGCTGTAGACCAATTTTAGTTTCCAGTGCTAGAGCTAATGCCACAGTACCCACCTTCTAATTATGATGTGGAGGAGTTTTCTATCCAAATCCCACAACCACCGCCACCGCCGCCACATGCTTAGCATGCTACAGGGAAGTCCTTTTTTACTTTAATGCAGTATTTTCACAATGAGGACATTGTGTATGTTAAGTTTGGAGGAGTTAGTTTTAGATATTTGTTTACTGTTGTAGTTTCTATTTTGTTAAGTAGTTATGTTTAGTTTGCATGTGTTAGTTTTGGATTTAGTTAGTCATATCATATTATGTTTTCATACATGTAGTTGCATTGTTAGTAGTTTAGTTAGGTTTTATGTAGTTAAGTAGTTTAGTATTGTAAATAGTTTTCTGTTTTTTTGTTCTTGTTGGGTCATATCTATAAAAAAAACTGAAAAATTGAAGAATCTCAAAAATATTAGTTAGTTTACTGTTTTCATATTGCATTTAGTTCATATTTGCATGATTCCAGCTATTAGATGAATAAAAGTTTGTTTTGTCCAATGGTGAGATTGGAATTGCATAGACAAGTATAGTATTAATTGTTAAGGCTTTGATGTGATTTCTTATCATAAATTAGATTTTGATCTGTTTAAAACTGATATAATCAGGATAGCACGTTAGAAGCGACTATGTTGACTGAGTGAGTCTAAATTGGCACAAAATGGTGAAAGTAGTATGCACACAAGCCAATCATGTTTGATGATAAAGCATATACTTTGTAACAATCTTATTCATTTATTAATAAAAATATTAATTTATTAAAGGCTTTTAATTAATTATCTACATGATGCTGCTGTATAATATGTGATAAACCCATAGTTTTAAGCAATCCTTTTAGAATAATGATGATGATCATTCTAATGAGATCTAAATTCTTAGAAAGCTTAAAACTAAAATAGTTCTCAATCGTTGGATTACTAAATTGGAGATTAATGAATCCGGATAGATTGGTACATACATTGCTTGCTCATTGGATGAGGATGATTGATCTCATGATCATTTGTGTGGAGACACTAAAGCAAGTATATAAGTGCTTATTAGAGAATAAGCTCACTGAACATGGCTCGCTAAGGAATACCTAATGGAGTTTTACTTGCCTGTCAATAGGAATTCATATAATGATAGTAATACAAGTGATCCTCGGACTTGAGATCATCATAGTATCTTCTGTATGATGAATTATAATTTGTCTTATTCCTTAAGACCTTTAGGGTATATTGAAGGGTATGATTGAGTATAATAAGTTGTACATGGAGATAATGTATGATCAATAAAGAATCTACCGCTTCTAGTAAAAGAAGAGAAATGTCCTATATGATTCGATAAATGACAACCCAGTAGTCCTTGGCCAAGGCAGGATAAAATTAGAAAGGAGTTTCTAATTTGTATTATTTGATGTTGTGCATTTAAGAGTCGAAATGCATATAATTAAATAAAATAAGACTTGACAGTAATTCCGTGTTTTATATTTAATTGGGACATTGTATGGTGGAAGGATTGAATTGTACGGTAACTATTTACTCAAAGGTTCTTTTATGATTAATGTTAAAATCTATATTATCTGAAAAGTCGTTAATCGCTAGGGAGGCTTATCCCTATTGTAGAATAAATATTATTTATTTAAATAAATAAATTATTTAATTTATTTATTTAAATAAGTTTAAAATTGTTCTAATTGATTTATTCACAACCGATTTAATATGGAGAACCTAAAGGGTCACACCATAAAAGGAAGAATAATTATTTAAGAAGCAAATGACATAATCGTAATAATAAGTTAAGTATATTTAATTTAATCTATGGTGATAGAATAAATTATATAGCTTAATATTTATTATTTAATATTTTGAAAATATTAAATATAAATTAATAAGAGGACTCTTATTATTATTATTACTATTATTATTATTTAATTCCTAAAGGAGTTTGGAAATTAATTAATAAAAGTACTCTCATAAATCCTAATAAGATTAGGAGGCTAATTAATTATTCCTAATAAGATTGGGAGCATAATTAATTAAAGGAGTTTAATTAATTAAAATAAAACACAATTCCTTAATTGTTAAGGATGGTTGCCCACATCTATAAATAAGAAGAGTCTTATTATGGGTGGTGGTTGACACTTTCACAAATCACGTGAATACGTAATTCCAATAGTTAGGAGAGTATACCTTTTTTCTATGAGAGATAGAAAAACTATAGTTTTGCCAAATACACATCTTCTTGAATCTTTCTTCTTCCTTGGTGGATCACCTCTAGAGGCCAAATACTTGGGTGGCTAACGTTGATCAAAGGAAGGGATCAAACCCGGTGAATTCAAGTTGAACGTGAAAAAGATTTGGAGGTGAACTTATACATGAGGAAGCTCGAATCTTCAAGGGTATGATTCTTGTTCTTTATCTTTTCATTTACTTAATAATTGTGCATAAAGGATGATCCTGGTATATGGTTTGTAAAATTTTAAAACTCTATTTTATCACGTTTTCGCTTACTTTGTGTAATTAGATTGCGTTCATGAATATTACAAACCTAACAGTGGTATAAAAGTCAAACCTTTATGCGAATTATTAATTGTTCAGATTTGATATGTTTGTTGATACGTGTTTAAAACAATTTAATTGGGCATAATTTGTTGTATAAAATTTATTTTAAAAAAAAAATTCGCGAAACTAGTTTGTTTTTTTTTGAAAAATCGTTATTGGCGAAACTTGTTTTCCGTGATTCGCATGGGTAACTTATCTGATTCATGTGACTTATACTTATATATATATATATATATTATAGTTAACATGGTTAGTATGATTTTCCTGAAGTATGATTACTAATCATATATATATATATATATATATATATATATATATATATATATATATATATATATATATATATATATTGTATTCTTAATTATTTTATAATTAAAATAAAAGGTTTATTTTAATTTTAAAATTAGATCTCATGTTAACTAATTAGAGTTGGAATTAGATTCCATGATAACTAATTGGAGTTGAAAAAGGATTCCATATTTCTTTAAATGAAGAAGTTTATTTAGATATGAAATATGATTTCATATTATTCAAAATAAATGAGTTTATTTGTGAATAGAAAAGAGAATCTGTATTTCCTTAAATAAAGGAGTTTATTTAGATATGGAATAAGATTTCATATTATTCAAAATAAAAGAGTTTATTTGTGAATAGGAAAGAGAATACGTGTTTCCTTTAATAAAAGAGTTTTTTTTACTTGGAATTGGATTCCATAATTAATTAAAATAAATGAGTTTATTTTGATTAAAGAATTTTATTAAAATAAAATAGTTTATTTTATTCAAAATTGGTCAAATTAAAATAAAGGAGGCTTATTTTGATTTAAATTTGGATTAAAATAAAAGAGTTTATTTTGATTCAAAATTAGATTTTATGCTAACTAAATTTGCCCATTAAATGATATCAATATATATATTGAATAATTATTATTCATGAAATGATGTTATTTATTGATGCATATGATGATGTGTATGATAATAAATGGGATTGATTATGCACTATTGACCAATGTGATTGGATTTTATTTTAGTTGGATGCATGAGTGTATGAGTTTTATTAAATAGGGTATGCGTACCTCGTCTTCTCTAAATTTTCTTAATGTAAATTCTATCTCCCTCTTATGTACTTTCCCTTGACTGCTGATCAAGGTTTCTATTTATTTTAAAATAGTTTTCTAACAGGAATAGTTAGAATTAATTTTGAAGAATTAGATATCAAAGAGCAAGGAGCGTTTAAAGACCCGTTTGTAATGGAGCCCGTGTTTAAATGTAAGTTATATTTAAATTGATTCTTGCACCCCTAGAGTTTGACCTTTTTGGTTCACTTGGTGGCTCTAGTGAACTAAACTAGAATAAAGTCCATAATTAATCCGGGTAGAATATAATACTCTATATGTGCATGCATATACAATATATATATATATATATATATATATATATATATATATATATATATATATGTGTGTGTGTGTGTGTGTGTGTGTGTGTGTGTGTGTGTGTGTGTGTGTGTGCATGCGCGCTAAACAAGATGAGACAAATTAATAACAAACCCCTCAAATTTTTTATATTAAGTCCTAAGCGTTCAAAGATATTTGGAATATCAAACGTCGCCTTCTAGCATGATAAAAATAATAAAGTATCAATTAATTATTTTAAGGTTGTTGTGTCACCACAAGGCTTATCTTAATTCTTTGAGATGTTAATTTTATCACATTTGATGATTATAAGGAAATTTGAACAATGTTGTTTTGTTGTGTCACCACAAGGATAATATTTTTCTTTTTTGAATATATGGAGTGCTAGGTTTGACTTAACTTGGATAATTTTGATTCGGATATGCCACCACTTGATCAAAATAATCTAAGAGGCAAAATAAAAGGAGTTGCATAGTTGATGTAATTGACAAGAGTTGTCTACCTAATTATTTATATATAGTTTGTTGTGTCACCACAAGGCTATATACATTTTAAATGGAATCCTTATTCTCACTAGCAAATCTTTAATTAGATTTTTCTGAACTATATAAGTGAGGGTAATATAGTTTGATGAAAATAGTGGGAGATACCAATTTAAAACAAGACCTAAATTATTTTGGTAATTAATAAAAGAATGTATGATATAATGTTGTTAAATTACAAATTCATTTACAAAATTTTATAATGTCTAAAATTACTATCACTGTGTAGCATATTAGATGCTAAAATAACCGGACCGAATTAAACGGATTTGTTAGGAAACTGAGAATAGTTCTCACGGCTAAAAAACTATCTTATGTCCTTAATACGCCTAACCCTGCAATGGTTGCAGACAATGTCTCTGAGAAAGAGATTTCTACTTTTAGAAAGTAACAAGATGATGCACAGTTGGCTCAATGCATCATGCTCGCATCCATGAGTAACGAGCTTCAGCTTCAATATGAAACTATAGATGCTCCTACTATATTTCTGCACATCAAGTAGTTGATGGTGAGAAAAGTAGGACTGATAGATATCAGATATCTAAGTAGCTCTTCCGATCTAGAATGACCGATGACACTACAGTACATACAAAAGTCCTTAACATGATCAATTTGATTGAACAATTATGACAACCGGTTTTGTCATGGATGGAGAGTTGATCCAATATTTGATCTTGAAGTTACTCCCGGACTCCTTCTGTGACGCCCCCAAATCTGTGTAACATCGATTACAGGACATGGTGCTCACGATACCACATACATCATCATCTATCTAAGTAACTCTAATAATAATAATAATAATAATAATAATAATAATAATAATAATAATAATAATAATAATAATAACTATTACATACTGATTCAAAATAAAGTCCCAAGTCTTTACAACCTTTAATAAACTGAAACTTAAACTTAGCTTTTATCGCTACATTACATCATATGCGGAAATATAACTTATTACATAAATAACTCTCATTATTTCATCTTAGACTTTCCCTTGTCCTTGCCCGAGCCCTCAGCGTTATCAGCCTTAACTGAAAGATTTAAGCAAGAATGAGCACAAATTGCCCAATAAGTATATAAAGTAAGTTGAGAACATACATCAGAAGTAAAAGCATTAGTATGAATATTTCTCAACAGTTAAAATAATTATCAAGAGATGAACTAAAATATAAAGATAACAGTTCTGGAATTCTCAATAGCATACTAAGGGGTGTTAGATACCCTGAACATTACTTTATTTCATCGAAAACCATCAGACGGTTTAACAATCAAATAGATTGTAAATAGTCTCTGCAAGTACTCTAGGTGATCAACCTATCGTACCCTACATTGTGCACAAGTATAAAGTTTAAACGCATAAGCGTAAATGGGACTATATGCTCGACATCGATTACCCCGTTATCCGGGTTGTTCATCTTAGTTTCATGCGAGACCGCACCAAAGCAATTTGGATTGGTAGACTTAAATAGCTACAATGAATTTGAAATAGTTTAAATAATACAACATCTCTCATCTATAATATCTAACCAAAACAAATGGCCAGATCGCATTCCTGAAAGAAGTTCATAAATAATTAAGAACTTTAAGGCATAAACAACTGAATTAATAGTTGAGTAATCATCAATATAACTTGCACTATATATAAGTTTGTACAAGTTATAACTTGCAACATACGAGACTTGTACACAATGATAAATTGTACACGTTAAGGGAACTTACATTCACTGCAATAAAGTGAATAAAGTTAGGAAACTTGCCTGATACGTCTTCTACAATTACTGCTATCTACTAGCCCTTCACGTAACCTATTCACATGTGACACGTTAAGCAATTTGGTTCTCGAACACCACTTTGAAGTGTAATGATTCCCTTTTATTTTAATAAGACGATTAAACTCACACGTATTCAAATATAATTCAATTACATAACACATTGCTACGTATAGGCCACGTGGTTAAATAAAAGAAACTGGGAAACATAAATTTTTGACATTTTCCGAACCAAAACTCTACCAAAAATTTGCATAAAATATGATTAAGGGTCTCAAGTCGGAAAATCTCATTTTCCATAATTATGACATCACATATATAATTAAATTCATTTATCCATATAACATCATTTATATGAAAAACACCAAATCAGTCTCAAAAATATTTTTTTTCTGGGATTTTGTAGAATATAGTCCCACATTGAACATATGTTTTTTTTGGATTTTTTAAAATCCATCTACTATTTTTAAATAGTCCATAATAGCCAAATATTCTCAGATTTTTCATAAATCGAGATTAACTCCAAAAATTCTGAAATTTTCAGGGTTAACTCCTGCTATACACATGTACTTCCAGTAAAAATCTTGTAATTTTTGGACTTATATACAGAGAGTTATTTGGGTATCTTTTCAAATAGTGTCACTAACCGTAAAATTCATAACTCTCAAACCGTATGGCCAAAAATTCTCAAATTTTTACAGGACCTTCATATCTTCTTATAGTAATACTCCAAATTTTTTCAGAATTTTTAAAGTAAAAAAAAGTGGACGAAAATACCCCCGAAATAGACTGATTCAAACAGTCCCAAGAAAGACATCAAACTTTTGTTTCTTGCAACCACTTTTACGATTTTATTCCCACTAATCTACAGATGATATAACCATGATACTTGGACATAATAAACTTCATACATCAAGGTATTTTACAAAAATATAACATTCATGAAACTAGCATGCTAAGACCACAAACCAACTGCATAAAATAACGTGCCATCACTAGTTTTATACTTGGAAAAAATCTGGAAATTCTAGATTTTCTGCAGATTTTGTTATGAACATGCTTGCTTACGATTTTCATAACTTGATCATTATAACTCCGATTCAAATGAAATTTGGGACAGATTAGACTTCGTACTACATATTATTTTATAAAATTATTACATACCCTAATCGAGTCATATAAACCATGATTTCGAGGCTCCGAAAAATCCAAAAATCACAGGTTTCACATTCAACCAACTTTAAAAAATTTTGTAATTTCAATTCTAGCATGCATGGGCTTGACTCCTACTATCCAGATCACTTCTACCAACATATATGAACATGTTACAACCAACCAACTCACTAACTTACCATGCTTTGAACAAATTGACTACTAAGAGGCATTTTATCCAACATATCACATACATACATGAAATCTTTGATTCTCTATGTAATTGTAACATGTTTAAACCATAATTTTCATTCCTTATCATCCTCATAACAGAAACCAACATTAGCATAGCCTCACAAAATCAACATAAACCATTTATCATGGCTATATATGCTTTTTCACTATTTTTCTTCAAGAACATGAAAAAGAGAGTTTCATGGCTTACCTTTTTGGATGAATTTCCCTTGTGTTAATTTGATTATCTCCCTTCCTTGCTTGTTAGTTGGTATGTAATCTCCAGTATTCATTTTCCCCTCTCAAGCTCTCATTCTCTCAATTTCTCTCTTTTTTTTGCTCTCTTGATGAAATTTTGCAAATGAGAGGAATACATGAGTGGAAAGTATATATATATGTAAATGATATTAGCATAGGTTTCCCTTGCCTCTTCCATTCCCAAATCATTAGTTATGCATATAATGCTCATAATGCATAGGTTTAATATGGAGAGGGGAGTTAAGAAAATGAAAAGTTTTGGTTTATTACACAAATATAACTCCCTCTCCCATAATATCTTGTAATACGGATACTTCCTCCTCCCCTGTCCCAATTCGTGAGTCACAGGATCCTACCAGCTGCTGACCAATTAAATAAACACATTATAATACTATTTTAATCCTTTAAATGCTTATTTTGACCATTTTGCCCTCCGTAGCCAAACGTGTTCGATACTTATATCAATTCCTACAAAAGTCAATGTTCCGAACGTCATGAAAATATCTGTTTCATCAAAATCATCACCGAAATTTGTGGTTGACTTTTTCTCTGAAAAAGTCAATTGGTTGACTTTGACTAAAAAGTCAATCGTGACACATTTTCGTGGTTACAGTCTAACCTGACTAATTTCGACGTTTCGGACTCGAATACGTAGTTCGCGTCTTTAAATTCCGCTCCGAACTCCAACTCATGATTTAATACCAACCCACGTAATAAAAAGAATTAACTCCCTACTTAATCAATTTAAATAGTTAAATAAAACTAAATCAACCATTTAAATACATCTCATCACATATCTTAGCATAACACATATACATCTAATAAATGAAATCACACAAGAGTTTCACATAAGTTCGTTTATTGATAATTATTAAATTACATAGAAAATCTTGGATATTACATTCACCCTCCCTTATAAGGATTCCGTCCCCGGAATCATTACACATCAAATAAAAAGATTAGGGTAATTTTTCATTATTTTCTCCTCGAGTTCCCACGTAGCCTCATCGGCGTTGTGGTTTCTCCATACTACCTTAACAGAAGGTATTATCTTATTTCTTAACACTTGTTCTTTTCTATCGATTATCTACAATGGGACCTCTTCATAGGTTAAGTCCTTTTTAAATTGAATAGGTTCATACTCTATGACATGCTTGTAATCCTGCTTATAGGGTCATAGAACTGAAACGTGGAACACATTGTGTATATGTTCTAACTCTGGAGGTAAAGCTATTTCATAAGCTACCTCACCCACTCGCCTCAACAATTCGAAGGGTCCTATGAATCTGGGACTAAGTTTTCCCTTCTTCCCAAATCTCATTTTCCCTTTCCAAGGCGACACTTTCAAAAACACATAAGTGCCAACGTCGAAGTCTCGTTGTTGCCGATGTTGATCTGCATATTTCTTCTGTCGATCCTGAGCTATCACTAGCCTCGCTCGTATTATTTTGATCACATCTGCAGTTTGTTGCACCAATTCTGGCCCTATCAATTGTCGTTCTCCCACTTCATCCCAACACAATGGCGTTCTACATTTCCTTCCATATAAAGCTTCATAAGGTGGCATACCGATGCTCGCGTGATAACTATTGTTGTACACAAATTCCACCAACGGCAGGTGGTCATCCCAGCTCCCTTTGAAATCCATAACACATGCTCTCTGCATGTCTTCTAACGTTTGAATAGTTCTCTCGCTCTGCCCATCTGTTTGAGGATGATACGTCGTGCTCAACCTCAGTTGCTTTCCCATACGTTCTTGAAAACTTCTCCAGAAATTTGCTATGAACCGCGGATCGCGATCTAACACAATTGATACAGGTACCCCGTGCCTAGAAATAATCTCTTTGATGTAAAGCTTTACCAACTAATCCAAGGTATATCTGATCTTGATTGGCAAGAAATGTGCTGACTTGGTCAATCGATCAACGATCACCCATACTGCATCGTAACCCTTCTACGTAGTTGGAAGTCCTACCACGAAGTCCATCGTGATATGCTACTACTTCCATTCTGGAATTTCTAAATGTTGAAGTAACCCGTTCAGTTTCTGATGTTCTGCCTTAACTCGCTGGCATGTTAAACACTTGATGACGTACTCTACGACTTCTCTTTTCATATTGGACCACAAATAATGTTGGCGGAGATCCTGATACATCTTTGTGCTTCCCGGGTGGATTGAGTAACTTGAGCTTCGAGCTTCCTGCAAGATTTCTTCCTTTAATTTAGACAACGCTGGCTCTCAAATTCTCTTCTCAAATCTTAATAGTCCATCACCCCCCATACTGGATTTAAGCTCTTCTCCATCTGAAATTCTTTTCCTCACCTTCACACATTCCTCATCGCTGCCTTGTGCTTCCTTGATTTTGTCCAATAGAGTCGGATGAGCTTCTATTGCGAGCAATTTCCCCTCTGGCTCCCTTGGACTTTTTATCTCGAGTTCCAATCTAGCCATCTCCTTAATTAACTCCTTTTGATCTGTTAGCATTGCCAATCTACCACTGCCCTTTCTGCTTAGCGCATCTGCTACTACGTTCACTTTTCCTGGATGATACAAGATGTTGCAATCGTAATCCTTTATAATTTCCAACCATCTTCTTTGTTTCATACTCAACTCCTTTTGCGTGAAGATATACTTCAGACTTTTATGGTTCGTGTATATTTCACACCTTACACCATATAAATAGTGCCTCCATATCTTTAGGGCAAATACTACCGCCACCAATTCCAGGTCATGGGTAGGATATCCCTTTTCGTAATCCTTTAATTGACGCGATGCATACGCAATAACTTTACCATGTTGCATAAGCACACAACCAAGTCCTTTGTGTGACGCATCACTAAAAATCACGAAGTCACTTGTATCGTCAGGTAAAGACAACACTGGTGCTTCACTCAGTCTTTTCTTGAGTTCTTTAAAACTCTCTTCACACTTTTCCGTCTAGACAAATTTTACTGACTTCTTCGTTAAATTCGTCAACGTTCTCGCTATCTTTGAAAAATCTTTGATAAACCGTCTGTAATAGCCTGCCAGTCTTAAGAAACTTCTTACTTCAGTCGATGACTTTGGTTGTTCCCAATTTTGAACCACTTCCACCTTTGCTGGATCTATAGAAATTCCATCCTTGTCGATCACGTTTCCCAGAAATTGAACTTTCTCCAACCAAAATTCACACTTCGAGAATTTTGTGTATAACTTATCCTTCCTCAATGCCCCCAATACTAACCTTAAGTGTTCAGCATGATCTTCCTGAGTCTTGGAATAGATTAGGATATCATCTATGAACACAACTACGAATTTATCTAAGTATTGCTTGAATACCCGATTCATTATGTCCATAAACGCTGCTGGTGCATTTGTTAACCCGAACGACATCACCAGGAACTCGTAGTGACCGTAACGTGTCCTGAACGCTGTCATAGGTACATCCTCCTTCCTCACCTTTAACTGGTGATATCCCATCCTCAAGTCGATCTTGAAAAAATATTTTGCTCCCTTCAGTAGATCGAATAGATCATCTATCCTAGGTAACGGGTACTTGTTCTTAATCGTCACCTTGTTCAACTCTCGATAGTCGATACATAGTCTCATCGATCCATCCTTCTTTTTCACAAATAAAACTAGTGCTCCCCAAGGAGACACACTCGGTTGAATATACTTCCTATCCAATAACTCATGTAACTGTACCATCAACTCCTTCATTTCTGCCGGTGCCATTCTGTATGGAGCTTTCGAAATCGGTGTCATTCTCGGTACTAAATCTATAATGAATTCGACCTCCCGATCCGGCGGAAGTCTTGGCAATTCCTCCGAAAATACATCTAAAAATTTGTTCACTACTGGTATATGTCCCATCTCTATCTCTACTTTCTGCGTATCGACGATATGGGCCAAATATTCTACACATCCCTTTATTAGTAACTTCCTCGCTTGCATCATCGTCAGATAATTTGAGTGTCTCGGTGACCTACTTCCATAGAATGATACCTTAGACTAATCTAGAATCCTAAGGTTTATACACTTCTTTTGGCAATCTAGCATCGCTCCATGGATAAATAACTAATCCATTCCTAGAATTACATCAAATTCTCCTAATTGAATTGGAATTAAATCCACGGCTAACTTATATCCCCTGATGTCTACAACACAATTTCTATAGACATGGCTAACGTGAATCATTTCCTTATTAGCAACTTCTATGTTCATAGGATATTTTAATTCTTCCTGGGGTAAGTTCAATCGTTGGGAGAATTCATGCGATACGAAGGAACAAGTAGCACCCGAATCAAATAATATGTAAGCAGATATATCATTGATCGGAATGATACCTGAAACCACGTCCCTGGATGCGACAGCATCCTAAATCGTAATGTTGAAAGTCCTTGCTGTTGGTCGATTCTGAGTTGGTGGTCCATTAATCATGAGATTCCCATTGCTTGGTCCCTTTGCTCTTGCTGTGTTCTTCTTTGGGCAATTCCTTGCCTGATGATCCAATGCTCCACAGTTGAAGCATCCATTTCTCTTTGGTGCAAAGCAATTGGGAGAGATGTGCCCCTCTTACCCGTAGTTGAAATAGACATTCTTTCCATTTAGACATGCCCCCGAGTGATTCCTTCCACACTCCTTACATGCCTCAATTCTCTTCTTTGCTTCCCCTGGTTTTCCCCCAGAGTTTCACTAATTGAACTTGTTGCTGCTACTGTTGTTATTGTTCCACTTCCTCTTGTTTGCACCACTACTGCTACTACCTTCCCCATGATTCCCTCCTTCATTCTTCTTCTTTTTCTCCTTGTTAAATTTCATCAGGGCCTCACTTCCGCCCTCAGCGATTATAGCTTTCTCTAGGAGAGTCACGAAGCTATTCGTCTGTAACACCGAGAGTCTGCTATATAGCCATGGTTTGAGACCCTGCTCAAACCTCCTCGTTTTTCTCTCCTCAGTGTCGACCTGGTGAGGCGCAAACCTCGCCAACTCGTTGAATTTTGCGGCATATTGAGGTACCGTCATGTCTTCTTGCTTCAGCTCCAGGAATCGCATCTCTATGCGACTCTGCATACTAACCGAAAAATAGTTCTCGAAAAAGATTTTCTTAAACCCTTCCCAAGGTATCACACCTTCTCCAGCCCTGGTCTGGATTGCCTCCCACCAGAAGTTAGCTTCACCCTTCAGCATGTAAGTGGCGAAGATTATTTTTTGATCATCACCTACTCGGGCGATAGCGAATGCCTTTTCGATTTCCTTGATCCAAGTTTGAGCTTCGATGGGTTCAGTGGTTCCTTTGAACTCAGGGGGTCTCGCGCTCTTGAAGTCCGTGAAGTGTCCCATTTGGGCCACTGGAGGGTTATTGGCATTCGGGGTTCGATTCTGAAGTGCCCCCACTAACATGTCTACAAACTGCTGCATAGGGTTTGGTGGATCCCCAACATTACTGCCTGACCCCTCAGGTGTTTGACGACGTCTTCCTCTAGCCATCTATCTGTTTGAAATGAACTTAATGTTATTATCTTATCACTTACTCTACAGAATATATCATTCATAAGAAGAGAACTTAATCATCACATCACATACATAAATAAAAGCATATTTATTTATAAACATCACACCCAAGGTATTTCCTCGTAGTAAAAGTTCATCATAATAAACTAAAAGCCCCGCCTAATGGCGTCTTCATGCTCCTCATCCGTTATCTCCAGTACCAGCCCTCGGCTTATAACACATCTAGACCGGTGCTCCTTACCTGGAAAGTGATGCACCCTATGCTGGAACCTTCCATGAGCTGACTTAAATACGTACTTCATCTTGTCTATCTTAACCTTTTTATCTCTCACCTCTCCTTCTAACTCGCCAGTTAGCTTCTCAGCCCGAACACGGTCTCTCCTCTCATCTCCCCATAATGTAGTAATAATTTGCTTGTCAGTTTGGAGACTCTGAATCCTCGACTCTAACCCATTAATGGTATGCCCCAAGTGGGTCCTAATAGCTTCTTTCTCATCCTTCAGCCTATCCGCCTTCTAGTTTGATGCTCGCAGCTTGTCAGCCAGATCCCCGTTCCTAATTATCAGGTGGTGCACCAATGCCTCAAGCAATGCTGCAACTTACTGCTCCCCCTGATACAACTCCTCCAACTCGTGGACCTTATCGTCCAACTTCGTAATCCTATCCATCAACTCATCCAACAAAGTATTCTCAGGTGCTTCTTCTGAGTCCTCCTCGGGCTCTTCTCCCTCTTCAGGATACTCCTCTGGGTTTGAGTCAGCTGCTGCCTCAGCTATAGGCTTAGGTACAGCTGTCACCAACTGCTCACTCACAACGTACATATCTCTAACCTCCTCTTCTCCTGATATCCTTCAAACAAGACAAAATAACTCTGTTAGTATTTTAAAATAGACGTTTTTGTTTTTAGAGAAAAAAAATAGATTTGACACAACCCCTAGAATTCTACGTGAGTTCATCTGCTTATTATCTCCACTAACTTTCGTAAGGTTATAGTCTAAGGTTCCCCACCTAAGGTTTATAACCTATTGCTTTGATACTAACCTGTGACGCCCCCAAATTCGTGTAACATCAATTACAGGACATGGTGCTCACGATACCACATACATCATCATCTATCTAAGCAACTCTAATAATAATAATAACTATTACATACTGATTCAAAATAAAGTCACAAGTCTTTACAACCTTTAATAAACTGAAACTTAAACTTAGTGTTTATCGCTACATTACATCATATGCGGAAATATAACTTATTACATAAATAACTCTCATCATTTCATCTTAGACTTTCCCTTGTCCTTGCCCGAGCCCTCAGCGTAATCAGCCTTAACTGAAATATTTAAGCAAGAATGAGCACAAATTGGCCAGCAAGTATATAAAGTAAGTTGAGAACATACATCAGAAGTAAAACCATTAGTATGAATATTTCTCAACAGTTGAAATAATTATCAAGAGATGAACTAAAACATAAAGATAAGAGTTCTGGAATTCTCAATAGCATACTAAGGGGTGTTAGATACCCTAAACATTACTTTGTTTCATTGAAAACCATCAGACGGTTTAACAATCAAATAGATTGTAAACAGTCTCTACAAGTACTCCAGGTGATAAGCCTATCGTACCCTACATTGTGCACAAGTATAAAGTTTTAATGCATAAGCGTAAATGGGACTATATGCCCGACATCGGTTACCCCGTTATCCGGGTTGTTCATCTTAGTTTCATGCGAGACCGCACCAAAGCAATTTGGATTGGTAGACTTAAATAGCTACAATGAATTTGAAATAGTTCAAATAATACAACATCTCTCATCTATAATATCTAACAGAAACAAATGGCCAGATCGCATTCTTGAAAGCAGTTCATAAATAATTAAGAACTTTAAGGCATAAACAACTGAATTAATAGTTGAGTAATCATCAATAGAACTTGCACTATATATAAGTTTGTACGAGTTATAACATGTAACATACGAGACTGTACACAATGATAAATTGTACAAGTTAAGGGAACTTACATTCACTGCAATAATGTGAATAAAGTTAGAAAACTTGCCTGATACGTCTTCTACAATTACTGCTATCTACTAGCCCTTCACGTAACCTATTCACATGTGACACGTTAAGCAATTTGGTTCTCGAACACCACTTTGAAGTGTAATGGTTCCCTTTTATTTTAATAAGACGATAAAACTCACACGTATTCAAATATAATTCAATTACATAACACATTGGGACGTATAGGCCACGTGGTTAAATAAAAGAAACTGAGAAACATAAATTTTTGACATTTTTCGGACCAAAACTCTACCAAAAATCTGCATAAAATATGCTTAAGGGTCTCAAGTCGGAAAATCTCATTTTCCATAATTATGACATCACATATATAATTAAATTCATTTATCCATATAACATCATTTATATGAAAAATATCAAATCAGTCTCAAAAATATTTTTTATGGGATTTTGTACAATATAGTCCCACATTGAACATATATTTTTTTCGGAATTTTTAAAATCCATCTACTATTTTTAAATAGTCCATAATAGCCAAATATTCTCAGATTTTTCATAAATCGAGATCAGCTCCAAAAATTCTGAAATGTTCAGGGTTAACTCCTGCTATACACATGTACTTCCAGTAAAAATCTTGTAATTTTTGGACTAATACACAGAGAGTTATTCGGGTATCTTTTTAAATAGTGCCTTAACCGTAAAATTCATAACTCTCAAACCGTATGGCAAAAAATTCTCAAATTTTTACAGGACATTCATATCTTCTTATAGTAATACTCCAAATTTTTCCAGAATTTTTAAAGTACAAAAAAGTGGACGAAAATGCCCCCGAAACAGACTGATCCAAACAGTCCCAAGAAAGACATCAAACTTTTGTTTCTTGCAGCCACTTTTGCGATTTTATTCCCACTAATCTACAGATGATATGACCATGATACTTCGACACAATAAACTTCATACATCAAGGTAATTTACAAAAACATAACATTCATGAAACTAGCATGTTAAGACTATAAACCAACTGCATAGAAAAACGTGCCATCACTAGTTCTATACTTAGAAAAAATCTAGAAATTCTAGCTTTTCTGCTGATTTTGTTATGAACATGCTTGCTTACAATTTTCATAACTTGATCATTATAACTCCGATTCAAACAAAATTTGGGCCAGATTAGACTTCATACTACATATTATTTTATAAAATTATTACATACGCTAATCGAGTCATATAAACCATGATTCTGAGGCTTCAAAAAATCCAAAAATCACAGATTTCACATTCAACCAACTTTGAAAAATTTTGTGATTTCGATTCTGGCATGCATGGGCTTGACTCCTACTGTCCAGATCACTTCTACCAACATATATGAACATGTTGCAACCAACCAACTCACTAACTTACCATACTTTGAACAAATTGACTACTAAGAGGCATTTTATCCAACATATCACATACATACATGAAATCTTTGATTCTCTATGTAATTGTAACATGTTTAAACCATAATTTTCATTCCTTATCATCCTGATAACAGAAACCAACATTAGCATAGCCTCACAAAATCAACATAAATCATTTACCATGGCTATACATGCTTTTTCACTATTTTTCTTCAAGAACATGAAAAAGAGAGTTTCATGGCTTACCTTTTTGGATAAATTTCCCTTGTGTTAATTTGATTATCTCCCTTCCTTGCTTGTTAGTTGCTATATAATCTCCAGTATTCGTTTTCCCCCTCTCAAGCTTTAATTCTCTCAATTTCTCTCTTTTTTTTGCTCTCTTGATGAAATTTTGCAAATGAGAGGAATATATGAGTGGAGAGTATATATGTATATGATATTAGCATAGGCTTCCCTTGCCTCTTCCATTCCCAAATCATTATTTATGCATATAATGCTCATAATGCATAGGTTTAATATAGAGAGAGGAGTTAAGAAAATGAAAAGTTTTGGTTTATTACACAAGTGTAACTCCCTCTCCCTTAATATCTTGTAATACGTATACTTCCTCCTCCCTTGTCCTAATTCGTGAGTCACAGGATCCCACCAGCTGCTGACCAATTAAATAAACACATTATAATATTATTTTAATCCTTTAAATGCCCATTTTGCCCTCCGTAGCCAAACGTGTTCGATACTTATATCGATTCCTACAAAAGTCAATGTTCCGGACGTCATGGAACTATCCGTTTCATCAAAATCATCACCGAAATTCATGGTTGACTTTGACCAACAAGTCAACCGTGACACATTTTCGTGGTTACAGTCTAACCTGACTAATTTCGACGTTCCGGACTCGAATACGTAGATCGCGTCTCTAAATTGCGTTCCGAACTCCAACTCATGATTTAATACCAACCTACATAATAAAAAGAATTAATTTCCCACTTAATCAATTTAAATAGTTAAGTAAAACTAAACCAACCCTTTAAATATATCTCATCACATATCTTAACATAACACATATACATCTAATAAATGAAATCACACAAGAGTTTCACATAAGTTCATTTATTGATAATTATTAAATTACATAGAAAATCTCGGATATTACACCTTCTCACAATTGTTGTAAATTTTTCATATGAACAAGGTAGATATCAGCTTCGCTGATTTGCTTAACATGTTGAAAAATATTGAGAGTCACTTTCCAACCAAGAAAGACCAAGTCTTACTGGTAGGGCCAAAGGATCTTCTAAAAAGAAGAACGATTCAAAGAAGATAAATAGAATGACAAAAACAAAGAATAATAAGAACAAAACTGATACGGATAGCAAAGGAGTTTGCTTCCACTGCAATAAGCCTGGACACTGGAAAAGAAACTACGAGAAATATCTTGTCGATGCTAACCAAAAGAAGCTTAATGAAGTTTCGATTACAAATATAATTTTGTTCATGATTTAAAAATAAATTTTTCCTTAAGTCAAGGTTCTACTTGGGTATTAGATAACGACTTTGGTTATTATAAATATTGATTTATGAAGGGACCAAGCAGAAGTAGGAAGCTAAACAAGAGACAAGTAATCCTATATGTAGAAATGAAGCAAAGGTTGCTGCATCAGCCATAAGAACTTATAGTTTAGCATAGCCTACGACCAAGTCTATTAAGTCAATAAGTTGTTATTGTATTCCAATTCTTGTTAGAAATATTATTTCTATTTTATTATTGGACAATGAAATCTTTGGTATTATATTTAAGAACAATTGTTGTTCTATTTATAATAATAATATTTTGTATAGAACTAAAATATTACTTAATAGATTTTGTATACTTAACTTACGTGAAAAATTATTTTGTAAATTAAACAAACTAGTATAAGAAAAGGAGATGATCATTCAAAGAGTTGAATGTGTGTATTTACTGAAATACAAGTCTGAATTATTTGAAAGGTTCAAAGAATTCAGAAGTGAAACAAATTAGCAAAGTATTAAGATTCTTTGATTAGATCAAGGAATAAATACTTGTGCAATAAGTTTCTAGATCATCTCAAATGGTTTTCTCATAATGGACGTCTCCTGATACGCAATAATTGATTAATGTATCTGAAAGGAAAAATAGTACCTTGTTTGGATATGGTACGGTCCATAATGATTTTACCGATATTCTAGTATCCTTCTGGGGTCATGCCCTAGAAATGGTTGCATATCTACGAAAAGGTAACCTCAAAATCCGGCCCCAAGACTCCATAAAAGTTATCGACAGGGAGGATTCCTAATCTTAAGTATGTTAAGATAAGGGGTTGTCCAGTTTATGTGAAAAAGGTTTCAAAGGATAAGCTTGGGACAAAATTTGACAAGTACAGATTTGTGGGACATCCTAAAGTAAGTTTAGGGTATATGTTCTATAATCCTACTTAACAAAATGTATTTATTGCGAAACACGCTACCTTATAAGATAAAGGTGTTTATCATTAAAGGGGCTAATGGGAGGATAATAGATCTTGAAGAGTTCAAGAACCACAAAACACTGTAAGTCAAATAAGAAGAACCTATAGATAGACCTATTGTACCACAACCAAATCGTAAATCTGGAATAGTACCGAAGATACCTAGGAGGTATGGATTCATCATAGATGATGATGATGATGATGAGGTACGCATCATAGAAGATGATGATCCAGTTACATACGATGAGGTAAGAGTTATAGACACTCAAAGAAATGGATTGAAGCAAGCTTCTCAAAAATGGAACATTCGTTTTGATGAAACAAATCAAAAGAGTTTGATTTTATCACAAATAAGAATGAACCTAGTGTGTACAAAAGGGGCAGTGGGAGCGTCGTGACATTCCTAGTATTATATGTTGATATACTATAGATAAGGAATGACATACCAATGCTACAATCAGTAAAGATAAAGTTGTCTAAACATTCCTCTGTGAATTATTGGGGAAGAGTATCGTAATTGGATATATAAATCTATATAGATAGATTTAAAAGGATGCTCAACTTAATCCAAGGAACGTATATTCATTTGATGCTAAAGTCGTTTAACATGGCAAACTCCAAGAGATGTCTCATTTTGATAAGCCATAGAGTGTATCTTTCTTAATAATCCCCATAGACTCCTAAAAGAGAGATCGCATGAGTGACAATCATGTATACAATGAAATATACGAGACCTGATGATGATCGGTCATATTCTGGAGAAGATCACTATAAGACAGTAAAAAATATCTTAAAGTACTTAACCGGCACTAAGGATGTGATCATATTTATGGTGGGTCTAAATTAAAACTAGAGGGCTTAACAGACTCAAGTTTTTCAGATAGACCAAGACGACAGAAAATCCACTTTAAGGTAAAGTGTTACCTTGAACAGTGATGTAGTGAATTGGAAAGGTTTGAAACAACAAATAGTTGCTGGTTTAGTGGTAAAGACAAAGTATATAGCTATAAATGAAGATGCAAGTTAATTGTTTTGATGAAAACTTCATTACAGAGCTAGGAATTATTCCTACGTCTCATCTTGGATCTAAACATGTGTTGTGGCACTTTCATTTGATTATAAGAATCATTGAAAGATGGGAAATTACTATAGAGATAGTGGACTCTCAAGAACAACATTACATATCCATTAACTAAAGCTTATCCGATAACATGATAATCATCACTTAGAGAAGAAGGGTATGAGATGCCATGGCGATTGGCTTTAGTGCAAGTGAGAGATTGAAAGTAGTATGCACACAAGTCAATCATGTTTGATGATAAAGCATATACTTTGTAACAATCTTATTCATTTATTAATAAAAAGTATTAATTTGTTAAAGGCTTTTACTTATCTACATGATGCTGCTTTATAATATGTGACAAACCCATAGTTTTAAGCAATACTTTTAGAATAATGATTATGATCATTCTAATGAGATCTAAATTCTTAGAAAGCTTAAAACTAATGGAGACTAGCTAAGGAATACCTAATGGAGTTTTACTTGCCTATTAATAGAAGTAGTACAAGTGATCTTCGGACTTGAGATCATCATAGTATCTTATGTATGTTGAATTATACTTTGACTTATTCCTTAAGACCCTTAGGGTATATTGAAGGGTATGATTAGGTATAATAAGTTATACATAGAGATAATGTATGATTAATAAAGAATCTACCGCTTCTAGTAAAAGAAGAGAAATGTCATATGTGATTCGATAAATGACAACCAAGTAGTCCTTGGTCAAGGCAGAATAAAAGTAGAAAGGAGTTTCTAATTTGTATTATTTGGTGTTGTGCATTTAAGAGTCAAAATACATATAATTAAATAAAATAAGACTTGACAGTAATTTCACGTCTTATATTTAATTGGGACATTTTATGGTGGAAGAATTGAATTGTACGGTAACTATTTACTCAAAGGTTCTTTTATGATTAATGTTAAAATCTATATTGTCTGAAAAGTCGTTAATCGCTAGGGAGACTTATCCCTATTATAGAATAAATATTATTTATTTAAATAAATAAATTATTTAATTTATTTATTTAAAAATGTTTAGAATTGTTCTAATTGATTTATTCACAACCGATTTAATAAGGGGAACCTAAAGGGTCACACCATAAAAGGAAGAATAATTATTTAAGAAGCAAATGGCATAATCGTAATAATAAGTTAAGTATATTTAATTTAATCTATGGTGATAGAATAAATTAAATAGCTTAATATTTATTATTTAATATTTTGAAAATATTAAATATAAATTAATAAGAGAAGTCTTATTATTATTATTACTATTATTATTATTTAATTCCTAAAGGAGTTTGAGAATTAATTAATAAAAGTACTCTCATAAATCCTAATAAGATTAGGAGGCTAATTAATTAAAAGATTTTAATTAATTATTCCTAATAAGATTGGGACCATAATTAATTAAAAAAGTTTAATTAATTAAAATAAAACCTAATTCCTTAATTGTTAAGGAGGGTTGCCCATATCTATAAATAAAATAAGTCTTATTATGGGTGGTGGTTGACACTTTCACAAAATACGTGAATACGTAATTTCAATAGTTGGGAGAGTACACCATTTCCTATGAGAGATAGAAAAACTAGAATTTTGCCAAATATTCATCTTTTTGAATCTTTCTTCTTCCTTGGTGGATCACCTCTAGAGGCCAAACACTTGGGTGGCCAACATTGATCAAAAGAAGGAATCAAACCTGATGGATTCAAGTTGAAAGCAAAAAGAATTTAGAGATGAACTTGTACCTGAGGAAGCTCGAATCTTCAAGGGTATGATTCTTATTCTTTATCTTTTCGTTTAATTAATAATTGTGCATAAAGGATGATCCGGGTATATGGTTTGTAAAATTTTAAAACTCTATTTTACCACGTTTTCGCTTACTTTGTGCAATTAGATTGCGTTCATGAATATTACAAACCTAACAAATGGAACTCTTAAGGATAATACTAGTTTGAATGAAAGAAAGTCATGAATAGGCAAAGATGGCTAAGATTTGGTAGGAACCTAAGTTTGGGCGAAAATTTGGGATATATAAGCTATATAAAAAAAAGGAGAATATAAAAAATATGAATAAACACAGTGGCTAGTCTAGTTTTGTGGCCTTTGTTACTTGAGTAAGTACACCCGAGGGGATGTCTCTACACCTAGCGCCCTATAGCCTGACAGTTAAGAGTCGTTGGTTGAAAGCTCATAAAGGGGTAGCACTGAAAAGCCTAGGAGAATTAGGCATTGCACAACCATGAGAAAAATAAAAATTGAAAAATGGGACAAAGAGTGAAAAGCCCCCGTATGTGAATAAATAAACGTAAGTATCCTATTTTGACCTTTGAAATTAGTAACTGTTTGATTTTTGTTGGATCTTGCTTACTTTTGGATTTCTTGACTTTACGATGTATGATTCCTTTAAAGAAGTCTATTTTGTGTTTTATTTAACTTTACATCAGTTAGCATGGTTGTTGAGCACACACACACTATATCAGTTATAACAGGTTAAGATTTTTGTACAGTTTTACGTGTTTATGTTTGTTTTGTTTGTAGGTTACATTACATGTTAGCTTTGGCATGGTGGTGGCAATATGGTAGTAATGCATAGGAAAAGCAATGAAATCAGCAGTCTGCAGTGTAGGACCCCGCCGGGGCGGGCAGTTTACAAAAGAATTACCCCACCGGGGCGAGGGTGCACGTGTCAAGAAAATCAGCACCCTGTCGGGGCGGGCATTCCCAATGCTTAAACCCCTGCCGAGGCGGGGGTGCGCGGACAGAAAGGAAGTGTTCTGATGTAATTTAATCACTGCAGTGGCGTGGACAAAATGTAATTGGTTTCGATTGGGATTGGAATTGGCACATTTTTATTAGCTATTACACTGACTTATGTAAAGGAATACATAATTCAATTAGACACTAATCAATTGCAACTTTTGAACCCTAATTTTAGAGAGGATTGTGGAGGAGCAGAGTAAGGAAGTAAGATCACGAAGATTTCAGAGTTGAGAGAAAATTAGGGTGGTTTGATACTATTCATATTCTTTATTTCAGTTTCTGTAAATTGGGATGATGTATTCTTTAATCTACTTGGTTTTTAATTCATTAGATATGAACTAAATTTCTTATTAAGCTTGCAATGGATCTTTAAAGTGGAACGATGATTATCATACTTTAAATTCAGTTAAATAAAGCTATATTTTCAGTTCATCTATTGTGATTTGTGCATAACTTATGAATTGCTTGATTACCAAGTATATGTGAATTTGTATGGATTCGAGAGATGAGATATGAATCTAGACCTAGTCATAATAGTATGTGTTCATGATTTCTGCGTTTTGAAGGAATTCTTGATATATGTTTAGGAAAGAGATGTACCTAGCATCGCATGTAATCGTGTAAGAACTTGAGATTTAAACCTTTTTTTATTTTAATTCACATAGAGATATAGTGAATTAGTTAATTAGGGTGCTTGACTTAATTATATCAATTGTGGATTTAAGTTGATATGGTATTTAGTGCGTTGAGAGATGACTAATTCTACTTTAGTGTTCTTGATTAATGAACTGGGATAGTTAATTGGATTGAAAAGAAGTGTGATAATCTGAGTGAAGCTTAAAGTGAAATTGTAAGCTTAATTCTCCATTATCTTATTAGAATTTGTGGCAATTAGTTGTGTTGATTTGTTTTGGTTTTTAGTTTATTAATTTTTCATTATTTTCAATTATTAATTCGATTAGTTTAATAAAATTGAAATAATACAAAGCTAGTAATTGTTAGATTAAAATTAATACTTGTATTTGTGAAAACGATACTCTACTTATCATTATATTACTTATTGATCACGTATACTTGTGAAGAGATTCAAATTGGAAAGATATGGGACCCTTGTAACGCCCGAGAAAAATCGAATTTTTAGGAGAATTAAATTTTTATTTGATTATGTGAGTTAAATAAATTTAATTGATTATTTATGGGAGTAAGCTAATTGAAGGTCGTTATATGACCTAGATATGTCAGAACATCGTAATATTTTGGCTACGTGCTAGAATTAAAGTGTTTGAATTTCCAAGACGAAAATAAAAGCTTTCCGAGAAATTTTCCAAAAAATACTATTTACGCAATTCTGCTCGGGAATTATTTTTGAACTTCCGAAAAATACGTAACGATAGAATATCGAGGTGAGATGGAATATCCAATAATATTTCAGTTATGACAAACGTAATTTTTTGCCTGCGGACTTAAAACCGAACGGTTAGGGAAAGTGATTTTCGAGAAGGAAATGAAATGCGTATAATGAATTAAAGCAATGATCGTATAATACGTAGGTATTGTACGATGTAATGAATACGAGTATGATATGAAGTATTATACGACTATGTATGAATGATGGTATATCGTAAATTATGAATTAGTATACTAGTTGGAATACGAGATTAATACGTGAATTATACGTTATAAGGCTTTAAGCAAATGGATTGGACTTGTAGGATGTGTTAGGAATGGTTAAGCCTAATGGTAGGAATGGTTAAGGTTCAAAGTGATTTAATGAACAAGCCCAAGTGTTTGTTAAATGAAAACCCAAAGTATGAGATAAGCAAATTAAGCTAAAAGCCCAAAGTAAGAATCCAATAGATTAGGGTGACCCATGGAGCAACCCTTGATTATATGGTTAATCTTGGTGACCAAGGATTTGGTGTGGTGAACAAGTAATTAAAGTAATGAGCAAGTAATGGATAAGCTAGGTGATTAGCAAGTATACTTGATAGCTATGTAAGTGTGGAGGTAAAGAAAACTTGAAGGTTAAGCTTGGAATAGTAAGGAGATGATTAAGGAGGTGGAATGGCTTATTGACCATTAAGCCCTCACTTTGAGATTTCTATAAATAGAATCTTGGTTAGTTCATTTGAGAGTTTACGAATACTAGCCAACATATATTGAGAGAGAGAAAGAGCTAGAAACAAGTGATCAAACTACTTTGAAGCAAAACATAAGAAGTTTAGCAAGAACGCGAAGAACGAAAAAGGTAATATTTTATAACCGTTAGTTTTCGAACTTTTCGATTCCTTTCTTGTAGAGAATAGTAGATTGGTGGAGCATGCCTCTTCCAAAGGGATAAGGATATCTATTAGTGACTAAAGCATTGATAAGTCATGTTTAAATAAGAAATCATAAGGGTTTACGTAAGTTCAAACCGTAGAAATCGTAGAATGTTAATATAGTTGTTAATGGACAAATTGAAAACCATCATAGATAATGTATGTGCATCTTTCTTGGTTAGGATGTAGATGATGAATCAATGCAGTGTTCCATTCGATTTGGCTTATAGAACACGAATAACGAAGTTATGGCAAATTTTGCAAAAATAGAGTTAAACGTCGAAAATGTAAAAATCTCATATTAGTAGTCAAAAGTTGTTATGTGACTTGGAAACTTTGGTTTTCAATGTCAACACATGAGATAAGGTATTCAAGAGTCGTGGACTCAAGAATCGTCAAATTCCGACTTATAACGAAGAAAACGAGTATTGAACGCTCGAAAACGATAAACGAACGCTTAAAATGAACTAAAAGGTGAACTCTGAGTTAACGGATTTGGAATTGTAAAATTCTTATATGAACACATAGAGGATGTAATTTGTGAGTTGTGGGCTTTCGAATGAGCCAATTCGGATGTAAAACGAATAAGTTATGAAGCCATGAGTTTCGTTAGAAAAGCAAACTGTCATGGCCAACTAGTGCACAGGGGTGGCGCTGCAGCGCCAAACCAAGCACAAAAGATCCGTGCCGCAGCACCGGATCTGGCCTTGTCTCCGGTTAGTTGGTGCTGCAGCGCCGAGTTATACTAGAGATGCCACGACGCAGCGTCGGCAGTGTAAAATGGTTGACCAAGTTAGGTTGTTATTCCATTTGAAGGTAGACCGAAGGTAAGACAATGAAGGTACTTAATGTGCATAATAAAGCTAACTTTAAATTACTTATAAAGTGATAATGTTAGAAGATTAGGTATGGTTTAACCATAATTAAACGAAGAACGCAAGAGGGTAGTTAGTAAACCCTAGATGATGTTCAACTTTGGTGCTTCACCAAATGATGATCGAGCGTCGGTTAATAATGTAAGAACGTTAATGAGCCATAACGAAGCATAGAAAGTCGATTTGACTTTATTAATGAAATAAGTATGATTAAGTATACAAAATGAAAGATAGTTAATTGATGATGAATTAATTAACTTAAAGTAGCATCTTCGATGATGATAATAACGTTGAGAGTTACAACTAAAAGTTGTTGAATATTACGTGAATGTGAATGGTATGCAATAAGTATACTTAACTAATGACGATCGAATTTCGATTAATAACGTAAGAACATTAGTAAACTGTGAGGAAGGATGATTAGTTCGAAACGAGTGGTATTAATGAAGTAAATCTACTTACAACATAGATGAGAAAGAAGTTGGTAAGAAAGTTGTAAACGGCAAGCCGGAACCAATAATAAACAAATCTAATATACGATTAAATTAAGAAGAAAGGTACGATTCATTAGGAACCATGTATGTTCATTCATGACCTAATGTGGTATGTTATGTGGTTATGTGTTGTGGAGACTGTAAAGACTCAAAGGGAAAGTAATTATATTGTAGCAGACGTTGAAGGCAAGTCTTTCTTAACGCTTGTCTAACCTTCGTGTTATCCAAGTTTTCTCTTATTCATGTTATGAAATGCATGGATTATTTTACGAAAGGGTCGATGCCATTTTTAACTCGGCTATACTATTCTTGAAAGATTGATTGATTTCTATACAAGTCTCTCAATATAGAACTGTTAACAGTATCCTATGCCAAGTATTGGGTACGGATGTAAAGATAAGTTTGTCTATGAACAAACAAAAGTATTTTCATCGATTATTCGATGGGCACGCGAGGTTGCCAAAACTTAAATGTAAATACTTTTAACGGAAGAGTGTTGATTAACATAGGGTACTATAGGCTGATCACCTAGACGTACTCGTAAGTAAAGCCGGATGGATGGCCTTAGTGCCGGAAGTCCTTTTCAAGTATGAAAACGGAAAAAGTATGTTCCTGGTCTTTTGTCCGATTCAGAATTCCTAAGCTATTATATATATACTTTGGAATTGTTGTTAAGAAATGAGAAGTACTAGTCAAGGTTTCCTAGTACTTCATAACTATTGTTCAGTTATGGAGGAAGAATCATATGCTTCTTAAAGTGGTATTTATATTATACATTGTTATACTTGCTGAGCTAGTTATGCTCACTCTTGCTTGAACCATATGATTGCAGCTAAAGCCGAACGAACTGAGAGTTCTAAGAGAGATAAAGGCAAGGCTAAGATGGGCAGTTAATCGTCCTGTAATAGAGTAGTGTATTTGTATGTAATATACTTATGAAGAACAAAGAATGTATTCGATTTCTGAACCTGGTAAAGGATTTGTTATTATTATAATATAAAGATAGTAAATATAATCATTTTGTTGTTGTCTCAGTGGAATGACTGTATGAATTGTAGTATCGTGGAGCACCATCTGTCGGGTTGGAAGATACCCGGATTTGGGGGCGTCACAGGTTGGTATTAGAGCATTAGGTTATAAAACTTAAGGGGGGAAGAACCTTAGGCTAAAAACCTCGTTAAGGAAGGAAAAATCCGAAGGAAGTAAACTCAAGCTTTACTTAAGTTAAATGAGTTAATAAGGTATTGAGGAAACTCAGTATCAAAAGATTTAAAAGATGGAAATTAACCCTAAATAAACTAAATGTGATTTGTGCTTATACTAATGTGTGTTAAGTACTAATCAACATGTTATGTGTTATTGAAGGATGTCGAACGATAGCTTGATGTATAGAGACATACACGCGGTGAGCAAATAGTTTGTGAGCAGAGTAGAGCCTGTACCTATGCCAATGGCGGAGGTACCATTAGTGATTCTAGAGGAGTCGGAGACAGAGGAGTACTTTTCTAAGGAGAACTACTCTGAGGGAGATATGGATATGACATCATACCTTGATATGATGATCTATGAGGAGGAGGAATTAGAGGTAACATCGGTTCATACGGTGGTACCTACACTAGAGTCAACATATCCAGATGCAATGAGAGCATTGTATCTAGCAGTGCTTGACAGAAATGTGCAACTGAGTACAATTGTGCAAAACCAGAATGAAGAGATTGATTATCTCCATGAAGCTAAGAAGTCTGTAGAAGCATATTTTAATTCAAAGCACGATAAACATGTGCTTATGTCAGAGCAGGCTAGGGACTATAAGGAAGAGGTCGATGAGCTTAGTAAGAAACTGGTTGGGAAAGACCAGAAGATAGCACGGATGTCTTACATCCATGAGAGTGCTCATAGGGATTTCAAAAAATTGATTGGTATTCCATTGAGTAGGGATAGACTCGATATACTATTAGTCGAGATACGGTAGCAATGATTGCGAACGAGGAACTCAAAGACGTTGTTATGTATTATTAGAAGTTTAGAGTTATAGATATGTGTGTAGTGATGCAAAACCCTCTTTTTCATAAAAGGGTAGTCTTTTTGTAAATCCCAACTTTTGTGAAGTTCAATTGTGGGATAGAAATGTATTAGCTTTTGGCTATAGAAGCAAATTATAAATAGTTTCAAACTATGAAGAAGCATATTAATATAATAAATTTTTTATTTAATGTGCTTTGATGTGGCATGCGTTATTATTGTGGAATGATAAAAAAGGGGGGGTCAGAAAAACCCTATGCAAGAGTTCGTTAATTTATTAACAGCTGCATTTAACAAAACTGGGGGTGAAGCACCCACGGGACCTAGGGTAGCCAGAACGACTACCTTTAAAGAATTTAAGAGCGTAGGTCTGCCGGAGTTCAAAGGAACGACGGACCCATTAGAAACCCAGACATGGGTAAAAGAAATAGAGAAGGCGTTTGTTATTACGAACATAGCTGGGGCACAAAAGACTTCTTTTGCGACCTATATGAAGAAGGGAGGAGACAACTTTTGGTGGGAGGCTCACCAAGGTGGGGCTAGAACAAATGCGGTAACATGGGAACAATTCAAGAAGGTTTTCTTCGAGAATTATTTCCCTACAAGTATGCAGGGGAGGATGGAGACTAAGTTCTTAGAACTAAGCAAGGGGAAATGATGGTTCCCTAATACGCGGCCAAATTTAATGAATTGGCAAGGTTTGCTCCACACCAAGTGGACATTGAGGAGAGGAATGCTCGTAGGTTTGAGCAGGGCCTGAAACCCTGGCTCTATAGTAGGATTTTGGTGTTTTAGAGTGCTTCCTATGGGACCATTCTGGAGAAAGAGATTATAGCAGAAGGTGGTAGTGAGGCATAGACCCAATACCACAAAGAAAGAAAGAATAAGAGCAAGAGAGAGGGATGAACTAAGGCAGAGAATGCCGGTGGTAGTGGCGATATGCCGAAAAGAAAGAATTTTTACTCTGGGAATACTAGAGTAGGACAAGGGGATCCTAAACATAGGATGAAAGCATATACGATATGTGGAAAGACTCATTTAGGAGTCTGTCTGAAGGGGAAATCGAGTTGTTATAGCAGTGGACAGGAGGGTCATATATCACCCAATTGTCATAATTCTAAGAAAAATCATGATTGTTTTGTATGTGGGTCGTTGGACCACATGGTAAGAAATTGCCCAAAGAAGGAATTGGAGGAAAGTAAAGGTGTTAGTAGTGGTAAGTTAGCCATTACTGAACCACCATCGTCTGGTAGACCTATGGCCCGTACTTTTAATATGACTATCGAAGATGCGGTTGCATCAACGGATGTAGTAATATGTATCATTTCAGTCACTACAATGAATGCTTATGTGCAGTGTGATTGGAGTGCTACTTGATCTTTTATAGCATGTGAATTTGCTAAGTGATTAAGTTCATTCCCGAAAGGATTATAAATACCTTTGAATGTTAAGGTAGAGAATGAGGAAATAACTTTCGTTGATGTTATTCGTGGAAATTGTTTCATGAATAAAAGAGTAAGTAAGTATCGGTAGATAAGTACCGATAAAGTTGAGAGAATTTGAAGTAATTCTTGGTATGAATGGGTTGATTAACCATAGAACCTTAACAAATGGTCTAAGGAAAAGTATGAATCTTCGATTTTCTAAGAAACCCAAGGTAGTAAGTTACGGTAATAAATCACAGGACATTCTTGTTGTCTAATCATGACACAATCTAGAAGGATGTTAAGATAAGTTTATGTTGTGGTACAATCGTAACCTTTGATGGTTGACATATGGGAGCTGGGCTAAACAATTCCTTCAGAGAGCGAAGGTATATACGAAACTGGCAACCGATTTAACTCACTGTGATGGCAATGTAGATGAGACGGGAACTTGTTTGTTGGTTATTTGTGGGAAACCACTCAGAGTACCATATGGACTACTAGAAGAGAAACGATGTGTGCTGAATCCTAAAGAAGTAATAAGAAGAAGATAAGAAAGTAAATCATCAAAGATGATGAACGTATTAAGTAAGACATCTCCGTATGTCATGAAGCTGTAAGCCGGTAATGAAAGTAAGTCGCGTAAACTTAGGCTAAAAGAATGTGAACCCTAAGAAGTAAAGTAAGTAAACTAATGCGTAAGTCAAATATATGACTAATTGGTTAGTGGTTAAGAATAAATACATATTACCCAGGATCGATGAGCTATTTGATCAGTAAAAGGGGCAAAGAAATTTTTCTAAGATAGATTTGTGTACGGGGTATCGTCGGTTGAAAGTAAGGAAGAAGGAGGTACCTAAGACTACGTTCAGAACTCGTTATGGTTATCACGAGTTTTTGGTTATATCAGTTTGGGTTGACTAATGCATTGAAGTTAGACTTTTCGTAAGGGGCGCCGAGCAAGTTGGTGCTAAGCTGATAGGTACTCTTGTGAGATGCTATGGTCAAAAGTACCATTAGTGTCACAGGATGTTAGAGTAATATTTGGACGAGTTGGTCGTAATGATCATTGGTGATATTCTAGTCTTTCTAAGATGCCAGAAGATCATGATGAACATATGAAGATAGTGTTGGAATCACTACAGAGGGAGAAATTTGATATGGAATTCACTAAGTGTGAATTTTAGCTTAAGAGATATTAAGATTTGTTATTGATAAGTATAATGGGAATGAGAAGGGAGAAAAATAGTTTTCAGGAATTAAAAAGGAAGGTTAAGTGAGGTGCATGTATTGTCTTTATCAGATAATACAGGGAATTTTGTAGTGTATCTCTATGTTTAGCATAGATAACAACATTACATGCTCATGTAGCATGGCAAGGTCATTGTGTATGTATCACGCCAGTTAAAGGATTATGAGAAGGTCTATCCTACTTGTGATCTATAATTAGATAATTAGCAGCTGTAGTTTTGAATTAAAAATTTGAAGATAGTATTTATACGGGGAGAAGTGTGAGATATACACGGACTCTAAGAGTCTGAACAATATCTTCACACAGAAGGAGTGGTATAGGAGGTAGAGAAAGTGGTTAGAATTGATAAAGGATCACGACTGTGATATGTTATATCATTCAGGGAAGGTGAATGTAGTAGCCGACACATTAAGTAAGAAAGGTAGGGAAAAGCTATCAGTGTTAGTGACTCAGAATGAGTTAATAACGGAGATTGCGAGAACGGAGTTAGAAGTTAAATTACGAAATGAAGAGGTAGAAATGGTATTTACAATGTAGACTCAATCCACAAAAATAGAACGAGTTAAGGAAGTACAACTAGGTAACGAGGAATGTAAGTGAATGAAGAAGATGATGAAGGATGAAGAGAAGATTAAGTATAATCTTGTTTTAAATGAGGAATTTGAGTTTCATATAATTCCGAGTTAAAGAAAGAATTAGTAAAAGATAATATCTTTAATGAAGGTGAAGGTAGGGAACCACAATGTCAAAGAAGCATTGTGGGAACTCGAGATTAAAATGATGGAAAATTTTTCCTCATTTAGTTGTGTAATTATAGCGAGATTCTGGGGACAAAATCCTTATAAGGGGGGAAGAATGTAACGCCCGAGAAAAATCGAATTTTTAGAAGAATTAACTTTTTATTTGATTATGTGAGTTAAATAAATTTAATTGATTATTTATGGGAGTAAGCTAATTAAAGGTCGTTATATGACCTAGATATGTCAGAACGTCATAGTATTTTGGCTACGTGCTAGAATTAAAGTCTTTGAATTTCTAAGACGAAAATAAAAGCTTTCTGAGAAATTTTTCAAAAAATACTATTCACGCAATTCTGCTCGGGAATTATTTTTGACCTTTCGAAAATACGTAACGATAGTATATCGAGGTGAGATGGAATATCCAATAACATTTCAGTTATGACAAACACAGTTTTTTGCCTGCGGACTTAAAACCTAACGGTTAGGGAAAGTGTTTTCCGAGAAGGAAAAGAAATGCGTATAATGAATTAAAGCAATGATCGTACAATACGTAGGTATTGTACGATGTAATGAATACGAATATGATATGAAGTATTATACGAGTATGTATGAATGATGTTATATCGTATATTATGAATTAGTATACGAGTTGGAATACGAGATTAATACATGAATTATATGTTATAAGGCTTTAAGCAAATGGATTGGACTTGTAGGATGTGTTAGGAATGGTTAAGCCCAATGGTAGGAATGGTTAAGATCCAAAGTGATTTAATGAACAAGCCCAAGTGTTTGTTAAATGAAAGCCCAAAGTATGAGATAAGCTAATTAAGCTAAAAGCCCAAAGTAAGAATCCAATGGATTAGGGTGACCAATAGAGCAACCATTGATTATATGGTTAATCTTGGTGACCAAGGATTTGGTGTGGTGAACAAGTAATTAAAGTAATGAGCAAGTAATGGATAAGCTAGGTGATTAGCAAGTATACTTGATAGCTAAGTAAGTGTGGAGGTAAAGAAAATTTGATGGTTAAGCTTGGAATAGTAAGGAGGTGATGAAGGAGGTGGAATGGCTTATTGACCATTAAGCCCTCACTTTGAAATTTCTATAAATAGAAGCTTGGTTAATTCATTTGAGAGTTTAAAAATACTAGCCAACATATATTGAGAGTGAGAAAGAGCTAGAAACAAGTGATCAAACTACTTTGAAGCAAAACATAAGAAGTTTAGCAAGAACGTGAAGAACGAAAAAGGTAATATTTTATAACTGTTAGTTTTCGAACTTTTCGATTTCTTTCTCGTAGAGAATAGTAGATTGGTGGAGCATGTCTCTTCCAAAGGGATAAGGATGTCTATTAGTGACTAAAGCATTGATAAGTCATGTTTAAATAAGAAATCATAAGGGTTTACGTAAGTTCAAATCGTAGAAATCGTTTAAGGTTAATATGGTTGTTGATGGACAAATTAAAAACCATCATAGATAAGGTATGTGCATCTTGCTTGGTTAGGATGTAGATGATGAATCAATGGAGTGTTCCATTTGATTTGGCTTATAGAACACGAGTAACGAAGTTATGGCGAATTTTGTGAAAATAGACATTTAACGTCAAAAATGTAGAAATCTCGAATTAGTAGTCAAAAGTTGTTATGTGACTTCAAAACTTCAGTTTTCAATGTCAACACGTGAGATAAGGTATTCAAGAGTCGTGGACTCAAGAATCGTCGAATTTCGACTTATAACGAAGAAAACGAGTATTGAACACTCGAAAATGATAAACGAACGCTCAAAATGAACCAAAAGGTGAATTTCGAGTTAACAGATTCGGAATTGTAAAATTCTTATATGAACACATAGAGGATGTAATTTGTGAGTTGTGATATTTCGAATGAGCCAATTCGGATGTAAAATGAATAAGTTATGAAGTCGGGAGTTTTGTTAGAAAAGCAAACTGTCATAGCCAACTGGTGCACAGGGGTGGCGCCGCAGCGCCAAACCAAGCACAAAAGATCCGCGCCGCAGCACCGGATCTGGCCTTGTCTCCAGTTAGTTGGTGCCACAGCGCTGAGTTATACTAGGGATGCCGCGCCGCAGCGTCGGCAGTGTAAAACGATTGACCAAGTTAGGTTGTTATTCCATTTGAAGGTAGACCGAAGGTAAGACAATGAAGGTACTTAATGTACGTAATAAGGCTAACTTTAAATTACTTATAAAGTGATAATGTTAGAAGATTAGGTATGGTTTAACCATAATTAAACGAAGAACGTAAGAGGGTAGTAAGTAAACCCTGAATGATGTTCAACTTTGGTACTTCACCAAATGATGATTGAGCGTCGGTTAATAATATAAGAACGTTAATGAGCCGTAACGAAGCATAGAAAGTCGATTTGACTTTATTAATGAAATAAGTATGATTAAGTATACGAAATGAAAGATAGTTAATTGATGATGAATTAATTAACTTAAAGTAGCATCTTCGATGATGACAATAACGTTGAGAGTTATAACTAAAAGTTGTTGAATATTATGTGAATGTGAACGGTATGCAATAAGTATACTTAACCAATGACGATCGAATTTCGATTAATAAGGTAAGAACATTAGTAAACTATGAGGAAGGATGATTAGTTCGAAACGAGTGGTATTAATGAAGTAAATCCACTTACAACATATAAGAGAAAGAAGTTGGTAAGAAAGTTGAAAACGGCAAGCCGGAACCAATGATAAACAAATCTAATATACGATTAGATTGAGAAGAAGGTTAAGATTCATTAGGAACCATGTATGTTCATTCATGACCTAATGTGGTATGTTATGTGGTTATGTGTTGTAGAGACTGTAAAGACTCAAAGGGAAAGTAATTATATTGTAGCAGACGCTGAAGGTAAGTCTTTCTTAACTCTTGTCTAACCTTCGTGTTAGCCAAGTTTTCTATGATTCATGTTATGAAATGCATGGATTATTTTACGAAAGGGTCGATGCCAGTTTTAACTCGGCTAGACTATTCTTGAAAGATTGATTGATTTATATACAAGTCTCTCAATATAGAACTGTTAACGTTATCCTATGTCAAGTATTTGGTACGGATGTAAAGATAAGTTTTTCTATGAACAAACAAAAGTATTTTCATCGATTATTCGATGGGCATGCGAGGTTGCCAAAACTTAAACGTAAATACGTTTAACGGAAGAGTGTTGACCAACATAGGGTACTATAGGCTGATCACCTAGACGTACTCGTAAGTAAAACCGGATGGATGGCCTTAGTGCCAGAAGTCCTTTTCAAGTATGAAAACAGAAAGAGTATGTTCCTGGTCTTTTGTCCGGTTCAGAATTCCTAAGCTATTATATATATACTTTGGAATTGTTGTTAAGAAATGAGAAGTACTAGTCAAGGTTTCCTAGTACTTCATAACTATTGTTCAGTTATGGAGGAAGAATCATATGCTTCTTAAAGTGGTATTTATATTATACATTGTTAGACTTGCTGAGCTAGTTATGCTCACTCTTGCTTGAACCATATAATTGCATCTAATGCCGAACGAACTGAGAGTTCTAAGAGATCTAAAGGCAAGGCTAAGATGGACAGTTAATCGTCCAGTAATAGAGTAGTGTATTTGTATGTAATATACTTATGAAGAACAAAGAACGTATTCGGTTTTTGAACCTGGGAAAGGATTTGTTATTATTATAATATAAAGATAGTAAATACAATCATTTTGTTGTTGTCTCAATGGAATAACTGTGTGAATTATAGTATCGTGGAGCACCATCTGTCGGGTTGGAAGATACCCGGATTTGGGGGTGTCACAACCCTAATTTCACTTATTGCTTCATTCAGATTATACTCCTCTTTTTCAATACACCGTGTCCATATCACATAAAATCCACAAAAGAGATAAAATTCATTTGAACATCAATATTACCTAACCCACTATATGTCTATGTGAATTACAATTAATATCAATTTAAGCACAAGCTCTCTAAAGGACTACACATGGCAAGCCGGTATATGCCTATCCTGAATGCGAATCACAAAATCTATCATATGTAAATTTCATGAACACATGCTAACAAGGTCAGATCTGAACTTATACTTCCTTTTTCAATTCCATATAAGTTATCAAGGTAGATGGTGATCAAGCATCTAATCAAATTAGCACAACCAAGTTAGGCAATTCAACTATAATCATTCAAGCATCACAACAAGGCATATAAAACTAAACTACGTGATAAGATTCATTAGAATCCCATAATGGTGGTTAGTTCTTCTCTGAATCAACAACCATTATGGCATATAAACCAAGCATGAGAAAATTCAATGAAAACAAAGAGATTAAATAGAAGAGAGAATGCAAATCTGTTCAAACTCTTGCTCCAAGTCAGCTTCCAACTCAGTTCATAACCACAATCGATCCAAAGTGAAATACCAATATTCACAAGCTAATAGATCTATAGAGAGAAGCAAAATAGTAGTAGTATCTATGGAATCTCTTTAGCTCTATGAAAACCCTAAAAAGGAAAATATAATTGCTGATAATAATATCTCGTAACAAGCAAATACACCATTATATGGAAAATACGCTTCAGCAGATTAAAATTGAAAAGTTAATTTCTATACGCCGCGTGGGCATATAGAAGGATTGGGGCGCGGGTGCACCGGGCTGGACTTCTGGAATGTTCCTGGCACGGGCGCGCCGACCTTGGCTTGAATGATGGCGTGGCAGCGCGACTGCTTCCTGCTGCATACTGTTGTTGTTGTCTTGTTGTTACCTTGAAGCTGCTTCCTTCTTCTTCTTTCTTCACTTGCTTCTTCATTCTTAACTTAACTTCTAGATGCCATATTCACATGCATTAGCTCAGCTACATTCTTCATTCTAGCACAAGCTCACCATGTCATGCCATTTCCATGTCATTGCCATGCCTTTGGAGTTTTCTTGATGCAACCTAAAAAATAAACATAAAAAGTAATCAAACAATATTAAAAATACTTAAGTTTAAGTATAATTCTAGCAATTTGATAGCCAATAAGTAGGTCTAAAACCTACTTATCAAGGGAAAGGAAGAAGAAGAAGCAGGATCCACAATTGGTACGTCCTCCTCCTCGTCCACAACATCCGGTCTCTCAATTCGGATAGGGCGAATAACTGACTCAGTCAACCGGAGAGGTTATTGGGCTAGGCGAGGCCGAGGAACATCTGAAGATCTCTTCCTCACACCTGAAGAGGCCTTACGAGAGTTGCTCGGCTGGTCTGGATCTATAATTTGGACAAAAGTTTCCAAATCACCTCAGAAAAGGTGAGGTAAATGCTAAATTAAAGCTCATTAAATTCAAATCATAGCTTCATGCATACATGCATTGCTTTAACATACATCTATATTAGAGTTAAAATTGCATGTTCATTAAATGCCCAGACTCGTGAAAAAATTTCGCCAGAGTCTCTTTTGTAAAATGGACTGTCAACATGCACATAGGCATGACTAGGTGGCCATTCAGTAGCACACCAACTCAAAGTCATGAACATCTCATATGCATAAAAAACCGTCAAAATTAAATCCATCATAGTAACCTAATTACCAGGTGTGCTTTACTTCAAAACCTTTGCTCATTTGTCCTCAAATAGGATGAAAAAACAGCAGAAAAGGGTGCCAATTGACTGTCTCAAAAGTCAATTTTTTTCACATCAATACGTTCAGCATGGTAAAAGACTAACATTTACTGCGTTGAATACTTTTTATCAAGTCATATGAGCATTCATATTCACTACAATGTGTTTAGAAGCATTCTATATGATATCTCACATTCCAACGGTTAAAACTGGAAAATAAAACTTATAAACGTTACCAGGATAGTGCATAACAATTGTACGGTGACAGATTTTGCAGAAAGCATCCTGAATACAGTAGATCTGAAGAAGAAATCTCTGATTTTCTGTGTGGCTTCAACTTAAAAATGACTTGTGAAAGAGATCGGAGAGAGTATATAACGCATGGGTGGCCGCGGGTCAACCCGCGACAGCCGTGGGTCTACCTGCGGCTACCCAAGGTGGTCCCCACCCACTTTGGCTCAATCAAATTTGAGTTGCAACGGAGGTCCCAAAAACTAAAAAGTCAAAACAGGGAAAAAGGTACTACGTGATTGAGCGGAAAGGGCCTAGAATCCTTAATTAAAAGACCAAACTGTGGGTCTACCTATAAATCATTAGTATTCGCCTAGATACAGGGTTCAGAAAGCCGATGATAGAAAGCTATTGAAAGCGGCCCTTGTCAAAGCATCGTGAAGGTCCAATGCCATCAACCGGGGGGTTTTGTTTGCCATCAAAGCATCCAAACTTGTCAGAGGTATAACTCATCAGAAAGATATCCCCAGCGGAGATTTTAGACATCCCTGAGACTGCAAATTATTGGCAATAACTGCAGCGAAGCATCGAAAAAGATTCAAGGATGTATGACGTTGAATGCTGCTTCAGCGAAGGTCAGACATCCTTGACACTGTAAATCATTGGCGACAACTCCAGCGTAGCATCAAAAATGGTCCAGTGATGTAAGCCGTTAAAAGCTACTTCAACAAAGATCAGAGTATCTGATGTTGCAGGTCGTTGGCAATAACTCCAACGAAGCGTCAGAGGAGTTTGATGATGCAACCTATGGAAAACCATCTTCACTAGGGAGGACCGATGATGGAATCTATTATACAGATCCTCATCCGAGATACTGCAAAGGCTCGGTGATTTCCAGACCGTTTTAAACTACTATTTAGAGTAGGCACCGAGGAAAGTCATTGATGTTCAACCTCCACAACACTGTCGTTCGAGTGAGTATTGTGAAGATGTTGTAAAAGCAAGCAATCAAAATGCTATCTCCTGAGGAACTATCGGCATCGACCTAGTAGAAAGTCAGAGTGATGGTGATAATACTAGCGTAATGGCAAGAAACATCCAATGGTGGTGACCAAGCTAAGCTATCATCAGGATAAAACATAAAAAATCCCTGAGAGTCGCTCGCAAAGGAGAAGAACTTCTTCGATGGAAAGCTCATCCGGAAGCACAAAGACGTTGGTGACAACCCCAATGTCAAAATTTGATGGTCTCAACCATTAGAAAACCTCCACAGCAGGGATCTTGAAAACATCGTTGTGACTTGTCATCGAATCAGGCTCAAATAGTACTGATGGACATTGCAAACCGCTGGCGCCAACCTGCGTAGCATCGAGAGATCTGGTGATTAAAGCTTTGTAGACTACCATTAGAGTATACATAAAAGCAGTTCAGTGGAGCCCTCATTGACAACTCCATCCCCCCAACAGAAGCAGCGGGAGTAGGCAGTTATCACATCACGTTGGAAATCATTCCAACAACAACATTTAGCATAACATCACATCATGGTCTATTGTATTGCATCATCTTAATCTTGTCATATTTCAAGTGTCTAGTAGTCTTTATCATGTCCATGTCATTACATTGCATGCACATGAAAAAGAGGGGCATCTGTAGACACTAGAAATTTTGCATTCCTATTACTAACTGTGCAAGAGGGTAGAATTATCTTTCATTTTGGTCTACCCTAGAAGTCATACCAGTTTCCAACCCCGGAGATAACCCCCAGAGATCAGTTTTCAGCCCCAGAGATAACCCTGAGAGATTTAGTTTCTAGTCCGGGAGATAACCCCAGAAGATCCAGTTTCCAGTCCCGGAGATAACCTCGGGATATCTAGTTCCAACCCCAGAGATAACCCCTGGAGATCAGTTTCCAACCCCGAAAATAACCTCGGGATATCCAATTTCCAGTCCTTGAGATAACCCTGGGAGATCCAGTTTCCAACCCCGGGAGATCCAGTTTCCAGTCCCGGAGATAACCCCGAGAGATCAGTTTTCAAACCCCGGAGATAACCCCGAGAGATCAGTTTTCAAACCCCAAAGATAACCCCGAAAGATTCAGTTCATGTGACAACCCGAATTTTTATAAATTATTAAAATAAGATTTTAATAATTAAGATTCTTATTATGAGATGCTTTGAGTTTGAGTATGTATATAAACATGCTATATATTTTGAAATATGTGATCTGGTGTGAAGAGAAATATATATTCATATATTGGGGAAGTGAGGTTTAATAGTTAAGTTAACTATTGAAGAAATTAAATAAATTTTATAATTAATTTTAAATATTTATTGAGTTAAATAAATATTTTAAATAATTTATTTATTAAAAAATAATAATAAATAAATAAAATAAGTGATGTTCTAGTCTGATTTAATAATTAAATTAGATGTATAATAATTTATTAATCAGAAGTATTATTATAATAAAAATTATAATTATTATTGTAAGTTATGTAAATTGGTTATAAGTATGACAAAAGTAACTATATAGTATAAATATTATAAAAATAAACTAGTGTGAGAATTATGTGTTTAGCCAAACAAGACCTTGTGGCCTTTGGATTTTTTTAGATAACGTCTTTTGGTTTTGATAACTGAAGAGTACGTGAGTATAAAGAGAGAGATGAGTAAGAAGAGAGAAGAAGAAAGAAAAACACAGAGAGTGAGAGCTTGAGAGAATTCTCTGAGATTGTCTAGAAGAGGGAGAAGGATTGCTAAAGCTTGTGACCTTCTTGCAAAGAAATCAAGCATTGAAGGTATAAAAACCTAAGTTTATGTTCTAAATTTCTAATATGGGATTGTACGAATTTGATAATTATGTTGTAGAAGGTTCACAATCTATTATATGTTGTCTTCAAATGGTTTTAAAGTATCAAATTCATGGAAAATGGGTTTCAAGAAGAAAAGTAAATATTAGTGTGTATTCATGTGATATGGCTTAAGAAAGTACAAAATTTAATGTCTAATATGTGTTATAATCTATAAATTGGTATTGGATTATGTTAGTATGTGAAGAAACAAAAACGACATAGTTTGAATCATGTCAATTGGTTAAGAAACGAAGTCGTGGCGATTGAATTCGCTAAATGTGTTTAAAATATAAAAATATAGCATGAACACTGAATTGGAACCCTTAAAATGATTTGTTAATATGTTTGAAGTTTTATAATTATGCTCTAGATGAGTAGCTAAGAGTTTAACGAGTCCAACGAATCGAAAACCAACTAATTCGGACTTAAAATGAGAAAGTTACGTCAAAAAAACTGTAATCTGTGCGAAGCCTCGCGCGGGCGCGTCGCCCATGCGCGCGGGCGCGCAGCTGGGGCTGGGAGATGGTGTGAGCACACTGAAAGTGGTGCGGGCGCACCCAAGGTGTGCTAACTTTGACTTCTTTGACTTATTTTGGTAAAACGATCATAACTTTTTCATACGAACTCCGATTAAGGCGATTCAAGATGATCCTTAATGAGAACGAATAGATATAACTTTCATTCTTTAAATTTTTTCAATTTGTGGTCCTTAGCAGGGGTCAAAATAGTCATCTTTAGGACTGTTGTGTTTTCGGGGATAATCAGAGGGCGTCGGGCATGCACGTATGCAAGAGTAGTGCTTCTGACGATAAAAGATGTTGTTTTAAGTTATAAAACATAAAAATTATGAAGCATAATGATGCTTAACATTAATAAATGATATATTAGATAAGTTGTATAAGCATTCTAGGCACACACAAGAGAGACGAATCGGGCGTGTGACGAATGAACGTCGAAACGTCGTGCTAAGTGTTAATGAACTTAAAAAGTGTTTCAATTCAATTGAAATAAATATTATAAGATATGGAATAGGGTTAATATAAAACCAATAATGATTCCTAGCAATACTTAAACACTTGAATAACTTTGAGTATTAAATATAGTGAGATATAAGTTAAAAGTTAACACAATCAAATTGAACATTATGTAGTGATAATAGGAAGGGTTATCAGATATAGAGTAAAGTTTACATTACAACTACTATGCATTGCAATATGACTAATAGTTGATGTGTATGATTATATAATTATGTAGGGCACGTGAAGTACTGATAACTGTAAGTTGTTAAACTGTTATTGGTAAACAACGATCAAGGAAAGTCTTTTAGTTCCTATTTGTTATGTGAACTTGATCATTAACTGTTTTAAATCTTTATTTCAAATAGCATGATGTGTTATATATATGTTGAAAGTATGAAATGTTAAAGTCAACTTATGACTATGTTGATTGAGTAAGGAACTCAATCTTTATTCTTGTTATATGAACTGTAGCATGTACGTTATGTTAGTCCAATGTTTATGAGATATATGTTGAGCATGTTATTATATGCTACGTGATGTATGAAAATTGTTAGATTTTGCTGGGCTGTCGAGCTCAACCTTGCAAATAACCATTTTTGCAGGTCAAGATTTTAAGGTAAGGATATGTGCTAAGTGAATTATAGAGATCCATATTCCCGAAGATTACTTATGTTTTATAAGAAATGTATTTAACATTTTGAATGTAATATATTGTTGAATTGTAAGTTGAGCTATCCGGTGTATTTGGACATCTATTTAAGATGTAAGACTTTTTATAGTCATTTTGTTATAACGATTCATAATATAAATTTGAATCGAAGAGATGTAATGTAAAGGTTGCGATTTAGGGCAATACAGAATGAAATGTATAAAATTTTTAAATATTCTTCATTTTTAGTGATTTTAATATCGAATAATGATGTAAAGATAGATTAAAGTTGTATTGTTAACGATCGAGAAGGAGAATATTATTGTATGAATTTTGGGATCGTTACAGTTGGTATCAAAGCTGTAGGTTATAAACCTTAGGTAGGAGTACCGTAGGCTATAACCTTAGAAAAGGAAGATGAAGATAATGAAAGAATAAGCTCAAATAGAGTTTGAACAATAAGAAGTAATTTAAGAAATTTATAAAGAAGGCATTAAAGCATGCGTGAGAGGATTCAAGGAAGAATCTCGCAGAGTTATAAGGAATATGAATGTGGGGTTACCCAACTCCAATGATAAGATTGTAAGATGATAATAAATAGACAATGTCTATAAGAAGAGAATGATAAAGAAGTTAAGAATATAAAGTTATATTTAAGTATGGTACAATTGTACTCTTTAATAGTTGATGTATAGTATCTGGGCTAAACGATTCCTTCATAGAGCTGAGGTATATACGAACTAGCAACTCGGAACCTAGTTTGTTGGTTATTTGTGGGAAACCACTCAGCGTACCATATTGAAACTATTAGAGACTCGATGTGTACCAAGTATAGAAAATGGATACGTATGATGAAAATGTGGAACTCAAATGAAATGTTGAGCAGCATAAATGAAGTTAAAAATTCTTAAAGGAAGAATTGTTATATAAACAAGAAAATTCAAAGAAGAATCTTGAAGAGATATAAAGATAAGAAATGGGAGTTACCTAACTCCAATAGTCAAGATAACGAATAATGTCGTAAATGTTGAAAAAAGGAATAAAAGGGGATCGTAAAACAAAACGATCACGAGTTAAGAAATTTTTTTTTAAGGGAGATGATTATAAAATAACATCACGACGTGATCTGTTTAATTTATAAAAGGAAGATGGTATGTAATGTTTGAATAATTATAGCTTAATGCTATAAAGATGACGTACTATGATATAGTACGAGATAAACTCACGAGGAGTTATAAATAATGTGATACAAGGAATTCGTATCGAGCAAAGAACAAGTTAAGAGTAAAATAGAGTTAGGTCGGATTTCAATTGAGGACTCGTGTGATGGCTGAGTTGTATAAATCTTTGTATGGGCGAGGGTTTTGTGCTTACGCTTAGTTTATCACATTGATAATTATTGGAATATTGGTGTTGCGCTATCAATGTATATGTGGTGAAAAGGTGATACTTTTCTCATGTGTATATTTGATAGTTAGAAACTATTAAGATTAGTAAGATATTATTAGGATTATGTGTGGTTCTTAAAACTAATGCATATAGTAAGTTCGTGACTCATAATATGTTTTGAACCCCTCAGCGAATGGATGCCTATGGTCTGACTAGAATAAGTTCTTAAACTCCTATTATTGTGACAAGTTCCTGAATTTCTGATGTGTAGTAAGTTTGATGAACTATATTGGGTAGAAAACGGTTATAGTATAGAAAGCATTGATGAAGTTGAAGATTGATAGAATGGTTAAGTAATGAAGTAATGGAGTAAAGATTGAAGTTGATGGATACCTGGATGTTCTAAATCTACTAGCTATGCTAGATTTTCGAAATTTATTGACTTCGTGCTGATGTTTGCACTTCTATTTTCTTGAAAAACATTGGATCAAATGATAAAACCAATAAGTTTTAAAAACAATATTGTTATTCGTATGTCTATGCTAGTTGCTTCGACTAGACAGAAATGATTTGAAATATATCAAAATGTATTTTTTTATACCATCAATGCATCATGGAACCTGGTGCAGAGATGATAAAAATGATGGAGTCATCAACACAGTATTACTTAGTGTTGGATGTGATCTAAGGATTGTCAGCCCACTATGGTATGATGTAGAATGACAAAGTCATAAAATGACAGAATTCTCAAACAGACTGTAAATACAGTGCGGTATCATGACGTCATAAAATAATTTTCAGAATTTTAAAGATAAATTATTGCCAATTGAATTTGGCCAGACATGTTTCGATTGATATTCGAATTATTGGTATGAGTCTAAGCTATTTGATTCAGCTAGACAAATGTTTATGAAAATCAAGCGTTTCTTGAGAAGTTATGCCAAACCAAATTGCTTTGGTGCGGATTCAGAAATTGAAAAGCTGATATGAACAACCCTTTTATAGGGGAGTTATTTTACACATAGCGTTTAGATGTTTGTGCACAATACATGGTATGAAGGGCTGATCACCCTAAGTACGGGAGTCCCTACAGCCTAATGATTGTTAAGGTTTAAGTTGAAAGAGTACTTATAACCGTGGACAGAGTGCACAATACATCGTACGAAGGGCTTAACACCCTAAGTACGGGAGTCCCTATAGTCTAACGACTGTTAAGATTTAAGTTGAAAGAGTACTTATAATCATGAACGTAGTTCAAGGTCTTATGACCCCTCAACATGATTTGGAATCTTTTAAATTTCTGAGTTATTCATGCTGCTTCCCAATTATTGAGCAACTGTGGAAGATTCTTGATATTCTAAAAGGCAAATGTGGTAAGGATGATATTCCTTAGAAAGAAGTAAGTCGTAGAATGCGACACTGAATGATGAATATATTGAATAAGTGAGAAAAAAAAATTTAAATGAGAAGGAGATGAGTTATAAAAGAATAATGGTAAACTTTTAATAGAAAAGTTAATAAATGTAGAAAGATCATTATGAAAAGAAAGTGGTTATAGAACCCAATGAATGAATAAAGTATTAACGTAAAATCTATTTTGATAGATTGAATGAATGAAGATTAATAAATAAAATTTTCGATGACGAAATTGTTAGAAGAACGGGTGAATGTAATATCCCGAATGTTTATGAGTTAAGTATATGATAACGATCCTTAGAAAAGGAAATGAATGGGTTAAAGAATATGTAATACTCAAATATAATTGAGTCTAAGTAAAGGTTATGAAATAAAAACCTAGAATTTGTTGAAGAAATGATTGTAGTAGGAAATATAAAACTTATATTAAGGTAATGTGTTGAAGATATTCGACGATAAATTCTGAAAAGAGATTTGGTGAAAACCGAGTAATGGAGGTTTCATTGATTCCGAGGACGGAATCCTTATAAGGGGGGAAGGATGTGACAACCCGAATTTTTATAAATTATTAAAATAAGAATTTAATAATTAAGATTCTTATTATGAGATGTTTTGAGTTTGAGTATGCATATATACATGCTATATATTTTGAAATATGTGACCTAGTGTGAAGAGAAATATATATTCATATATTGGGGAAGTGAGGTTTAATAGTTAAGTTAACTACTGAAGAAATTAAATGAATTTTAAAATTAATTTCAAATATTTATTGAGTTAAAATGAATATTTTAAATAATTTATTTATTAAAAAAATAATAATAATAAATAAATAAAATAAGTGATGTTCTAGTCTGATTTAATAATTAAATTAGATGTATAATAATTTATTAATCAAAAGTATTATTATAATAAAAATTATAATTATTATAATTATTATTGTAAGTTATGTAAATTGGTTATAAGTGTGACAAAAGTAACTATATAGTATAAATATTATAAAAATAAACTAGTATGAGAATTATGTGTTTATCCAAACAAGGCATTGTGGCCTTTGGGTTTTTTTAACTGACGTCTTTTGGTTTTGATAACTGAATACGTGAATATAGAGAGAGATGAGTAAGAAGAGAGAAGGAGAGAGAAAAACACAGAGAGTGAGTGCTTGAGAGAATTCTCTGAGATTGTCTAGAAGAGGGAGAAGGGTTGCTAAAGCTTGTGACCATCTTGCAAAGAAATCAAGCATTGAAGGTATAAAAACTTAAGTTTATGTTCTAAATTTCTAATATGGGATTGTGCGAATTTGATAATTGTGTTGCAGAAGGTTCATAATCTGTTATATGATGTCTTCAAATGGTTTTAAAGTATCAAATTCATGGAATATGGGTTTGAAGAAGAAAAGTAAATATTAGTGTGTATTCATGTGATATGGCTTAAGAAAGTATAAAATTTTATGTCTAATATGTGTTATAATCTATAAATTGGTATTGGACTATATTAATATGTGAAGAAACAAAAACGGCGTAGTTTGAATCATGTCAATTGGTTAAGAAACGAAGTCGTGGCGATTGAATTCGCTAAATGTGTTTAAAACATAAAAATATAGCATGAAAACTGAATTAAAACCCTTAAAATGATTTGTTAATATGTTTGAAGTGTTATAATTATTCCTTAGATGAGTAGCTAAGAGTTTAACGAGTCCAACAAATCGAAAACCAACTAATTCGGACTTAAAATGAGAAAGTTACATCAAAAAAACTATAATTTGTGCGAAGCCTCGCGCGAGTGCGCCGCCCGTGCGCGCGGGCGCGCAGCTGGGGCTGGGAGATGGTGCTGGCGCGGGAGCACTGGAAGTGGTGTGGGCACGCCCAAGGTGTGCTAACTTTGACTGCTTTGACTTATTTTGGTAAAACGATCATAACTTTTTCATACGAAGTCCGATTAAGGCGATTCAAGATGATCCGGAACAAGATCGAATAGACCTACAACTTTCATTATTTAAGTTTATCAATTTGAGGTCCTTAGCAGGGGTCAAAATAGTCATCTTTAGGACTATTGTGTTTTCGGGGATAATCGTAGAGCGTCGGGCATCCACATATGCAAGTGTAGTGCTTCTGACGATAAAATATGTTGTTATAAGTTATAAAACATAAATATTATGAAGCATAATTTTGGTTAACATTAATAAATGATGTATTAGATAAGTTGTATAAGCATACTAAGCACACACAAGAGAGACGAATCGGGTATGTGACGAATGAACGTCGTGCCAAGTGTTAATGAACTTAAAAAGTGTTTCAATTCAATTGAAATAAATATTATAAGATATGGAATAGGGTTAATATAAAACTAATAATGATTCCTAGCAATACTTAAACACTTGAATAACTTCGAGTATGAAATATAGTGAGATATAAGTTAAAAGTTAACATAATCAAATTGAACATTGTGTAGTGATAATAGGAAGGGTTATGAGATATAGAGTACAGTTTACATTACAACTACTATGCATTGCTATATGACTAATAGTTGATGTGTATGATTATATAATTGTGTAGGGCACGTGAAGTGTAGATAATTGTAAGCTGTTAAACTGTTATTGGTAAACAACGATCAAGGCAAGTCTTTCAGTTCTTATTTGTTATGTGAACTTGATGATTAACTGTTTTAAATCTTTATTTCAAAGAGCATGATGTGTTATATATATGTTGAAAGTATGAAATGTTAAAGTTAACTTATGACTACGTTGATTGAGTAAAGCATGCTGATTGAGTAAGGAACTCAATCTTTATACTTGTTATATGAACTATAGCATGTACGTTATGTTAGTCCAATGTTTATGAGATATATGTTGAGCATGTTATTATATGCTACGTGATGCATGAAAACTCTTAGATTTTGCTGGGCTATCGAGCTCAACCTTGCAAATAACCATTTTTACGGGTCAAGATTTCAAGGTAAGGATATGTGCTAAGTGAATTATAGAGATCCATATTTGCGAAGATTACTTATGTTTTATAAGAAATGTATTTAACATTTTGAATGTAACATGTTGTTGAATTGTAAGTTGAGCTATCTGGTGTATTTGGACATCTATTTATGATGTAAGACTTTGTATAGTCATTTTGTTGTAACGATTCATGATATAAATTTGAATCAAATAGATGTAATGTAAAGGTTACGATTTAGGGCAATACAGAAGGAACTGTATAAAAGTTTTAAATATTCTGTATTTTTAGTGATTTTAATTTCGAATAATGATGTAAAGATAGATTAAAGTTGTATTATTAACGATCGAGTAGGAGAATATTATTGTATGAATATTGGGGTCGTTACAGTTCCAACCCCGGAGATAACCCCGAGGGATCAAGTTCAAAGCCCGTAGTCAATCCCGGGAGGTCAAACCAACCTCAGAGATAACCCTGAGGACTATCAGAGCCAACAACAGGCCAATCTCGGAGATAACTGTGACGCCCCCAAAATAGGTCCACACAACCCATTCTGATTCGCCAGAAACATGGTACAAAATCCTAATACAAACTTCATTAATACAACTGTCGTGCAAAATACGACAACACATAAGCTGTGAGTTTTAATACAAATAGCAGTACTCACACTACAAACCAATGATACTTTACATAAAGGTACAATTGATAACAATTTTAGGAATTAAAATCTTTGGAAAATGCTCAAGGAATCCTTCATATATAGGAGGCCATGCATCTAAGTTATAATAGATATCATAGGACTTGAGCATTAACCTTGGTTGACCCAATAGACCCAAAAGAAGAACGAGAAGATTACTATCCTGTTCATTCTAATGGTGTGTATCTTCTTACTATATAATTTGTGACGCCCCCAAAATTAGGTATACATCACCCATCTTGGGTCGTCAGATACATAGTACAGAATACAAATACAACTTACTAATACAACTGTCGTGTACAATACGACAAAACATAAACTGTGAGTTTGAATACAAATATTATCTTCTAGAGAGTATTCATACTCAAAAGGAGTCCTCATTACATTTATTAACACACTATTACATAGAATAGTGAGGACTACTAACTAATACTATCATTCGAACCATCACTCCGTTCCCCGATTTGCCCCAGCAGCGTTCTCATTTCCTGAAGAGAACAGTGAAAGAAAGGGTGAGCTCAACTAGCCCAGTAAGAAATATTATGACTACGATAATGCAGAATAAATTATCATTAGCCTTCAACAATGTTAAACTGATAAAATATAATAGACATCAAGTTTAACAGCAGCGGAACAAGCAATCCATTAAAAGAGTCAAGTAGAAAATAAACTCTACTATCTTTTATGATTTAAAAGGTTTTTCAACACTGTTATCGCTGGGACTCAGCTTAATAAAATAATCCACATTATCAAATCACCCCTGCACTACGGCCAAGGATATTCGTGTATTCATTAATAGTCATGATCATGCCAACAACTGTCCACCAATACACTATGGCCAATGAGGACTTTTACTACATCATTTATAACATTACGGTCATGATTATACCGAATAATCCCTGGTCATAATCATACCAAGTCCATCTATGCACTACAGGCCACAGATGACTTTCAGCATTTTATAAACATGAGGATGATGACAATGATATAAGAATTCAATAAAACAAGTTCAAGAATTAATTTATCCAAGAATTAACAACGTCCAAATTGTCAACATGATACTGCTTTGTGGAGTAAAATTCAAGAATACTTAGAAGAATATTTTCATGAAAAGATACTGGATGAAACGCAATTATCAAGGATATTCCACAAATTTCATGGAGTATAGAAGTCAAAACTTAACCAACTGAGTATAATAAAGAATGGAATAACAAAAGAAATCACCATGCATGCGATAGACCGCACAGACAGGTTATTCCAACAGAATAATAAATAATGGAACCAGGTCCGGCGTAAACGCACAGACAGGATATTCTGACAGAATAATAAATAATGGAACCAGGTCCAGCGTAAACGCACAGACAGGATATTCCGACAGAATAATAATAAAAATAGAACCAGGTCCGGTGTAAAACACACAGACAGGATGTTCCAAGAGAATAATAACAAGATGAAACCAGGTCCGGTGTAAAACACACAGACATGATGTTCCAACAGAATAATAATAAAAATAGAACCAGGTCCGGTGTAAAACACACAGACAGGATGTTCCAACAGAATAATAGGAGAATGTCACCAAGTATAGGGTAGACCGCGTATACAGGTTATTCCAACAGAATAATAAGAAATGAAATAACAACAGTTCTCTTCATGAATAAGAAAGAATAACACCCCTTACCGTTTTAAAGAAGAGCTGAAATAAGGAAGTAGTTAAGTAGCAGAATACTCTTCTTCTCTCTCTATAGTTTCTCTCTATAGTTTCTCTCTCTAGAGTTCAGTGAATTCGTAAGAAATAATGAAGGAATGAGCTGCTATTTATAGAAAAATAGAATGCATAGTAACTAATCCCTGAACGATCCAGATTGATTACTTTAATCTGACGGTCCATATTTAAAGAAAAATCTTTTAAATAAAATATAATATATTCTATTTATAGAATAAATTTAATAAAGTATTCTGTTTTATATAAAAAGATGTTTCTGTTTTATTACGTTAATAATATGAATAAAATAAAACGTCATTATCGCTAAATAATTCATATTATTAACTGACAATAATTGAATCAAACTGAGTGACTTCTCACATAAGCATTAATAATCAATACCGTGTGCTACTATGTAACCACACGTATTACTGTACTTTTACTACCGAGTAGTTCAACAGTAACAATGGTAGAACTTCCGCCGTTATTTTTAATAAAATATTTTTGTCGTTTTCTCAATCCGACAATAATTCTGTTGTGGGGTCCACCAATGATTGTGACGTTGTACGAATATTCCCTGTTAAAACGAATATTCTCTGACCAATCGAATATTATATAACAACTTGCGTACTTTGCAAAATTTATAAATATTACCCACAACTATAACATTATATCAAATTAACTCCATAATATTCAAAAATGATATTTATAGAAAATTCATCTTTATTTATAAAAGTTGGGGTCTTACAACCTCCCCTTCTTATGAAATTTCGCCCTCGAAATTAGGGTATGTACCTGGTATGTCGAAGAGGTAAGGATACCTTGATTTCATTTCTCCACAAAATTTTGACTTGAGGTATAACCTTAGAGCGTAGAATATGTTCCTTCTTATCCAAGATTTGAATAGGAACTTCTTCATACGTCAAATTCTCCGCTATTTCGTTCGATTCTAACTCAATAATGTGGTTCGGATCTTCCACATATTTGCGTAACATGGATATGTGAAAAACGTTATGAACACGAGACATACTTGGCGGTAAAGCGAGTCTATAAGCCACAGTTTCTACTCGATCGAGGATTAAAAATGGACCGATGAATCGAGGATTGAGCTTTCCTCTCTTTCCAAATCTCGTAACTCCTTTCCATGGAGCAACACGTAAGAACACATGATCTCCTACATCAAATTCCACGTCCTTTCGATGAAGATCAGCATAACTCTTTTGTCGATCTTGTGAGGTTTTTATACGTTGTCGGATCGTTTGAATCTTTTCTGTAGTCGTACGTACCAACTTCGGTCCCAACAACGTTGCTTCACCCACCTCATCCCAGCATACTGGAGAACGACATTTTCTTCCATACAATGCTTCGAATGGAGCCATGCCAATACTTGCTTGATAACTGTTGTTGTAGGAAAACTCCACCAATGGTAAGAACTTGTCCCAACTTCCCTTGAAGTCAAAGATACAGAGTCTTAATAGATCTTCAAGAGTTTGAATAGTCCTCTCTGATTGTCCGTCCGTCTGAGGATGATATGCTGAACTAAATCGTAACTCTGTGCCCATAGCTTTTTGTAAACTAACCCAAAATCGTGAAGTGAATCTTCGGTCTCGGTCAGAAACTATGGATACTGGCATACCATGCAGTCTTACAATCTCGTTTATGTACATACGAGCAAGACGTTCAAGTGTATAAGTTTCTCGTATCGGTAAGAAATGAGCAGACTTGGTCAATCTATCAACAATGACCCAAATCGCATCAATACCTTGAGAAACCCTAGGAAGACCGGTAACGAAATCCATGGTAATGTGCTCCCACTTCCATTTTGGAATTTCAAGTGGTTGCAATGGACCTTTTGGTACTTGATGCTCCGCTTTGACTCGTTGACAAGTTAGACACCTTGAGATAAACAACGCTATCTCTCTCTTCATATTGCTCCACCAAAATGTATGACGAAGATCATGATACATTTTGGTACTTCCAGGATGGATTACAAACGGTGTGTTGTGCGCCTCCATCATGATTTCATACTTTAAATCAGGGTTGTTAGGAACACAAAGTCTGGAGTTGACTCGAAGTATTCCTTCTTCATCGATTTTTGCTTCCGGCATAGCACCTTCTTGCACTTTCTTCCTCATACGCATCAGTTCCAGGTCTGTAGCTTGAGCAGCTTTAACTTTATCGATTAAAGTCTATTCTACTAGTATATTCGCCATCATCACATGGGTCCCTGGAGTCTTTAACTCTATCTCCATCCTTTGTAAGTCACACAAAATGGGCCTTTGTGTTGACAATATCGCACTCGTACTTGCATATGATCTTCTACTCATTGCGTCAGCTACCACGTTCGCTTTTCCAGGATGGTATTGAATGGTATGATCATAATCTTTCAACAGTTCAAGCCAACGTCGTTGTCGCATGTTGAGTTCCTTTTGAGTGAAGAAATATTTTAGGCTTTTATGATCCGTAAAGATCTTCACCTTCTCCCCATACAAGTAATGCCTCCAAATTTTAAGTGCAAAGACAACAGCTGCCAACTCTAGATCATGAGTAGGATAATTCCTCTCATATTCCTTGAGTTGTCTTGATGCATAGGCTATGACTTTTTCATGTTGCATGAGAACGCATCCCAACCCTTTGCTCGAAGCATCACTGTAGATGACAAATCCCTCCGAGCCAGATGGTATTGTTAGAACAGGTGCTGAAATGAGTCTCCTCTTGAGTTCTTGAAAACTCTGCTCACATTCTTCGCTCCAACCGAACTTTGTATCTTTTCGAGTCAGCTGAGTTAATGGAGTAGCGATTCGAGAAAATCCTTCCATGAATCTCCGATAATAACCAGCTAAACCAAGAAAGCTACGTACTTCAGTCACTGATTTAGGTTGCTCCCAGCTTTGAATAGCTTAAATCTTTGTCGGGTCAACCGATATTCCACGACTTGATACTACGTGCCCAAGAAATACTACCTCCTCCAACCAGAACTCGCATTTCTTCAACTTGGCATAAAGCTTGTATTCACGAAGCTTTTGGAGTACCAGCCTCAAGTGTTGCTCATGATCTTCATGGCTTTTGGAATAAATAAGGATGTCATCAATAAAGACGACCACAAAGTGATCCAAATATTCCTTGAATACCCGGTTCATCATATCCATGAAGGCAGCAGGAGCATTAGTCAATCCAAAGGACATGACTAGGAATTCATAATGCCCGTACCGAGTTCTAAAAGCCGTCTTTGGAATATCCTCAGTTCTAACCTTCAGCTGATGATATCCAGAACGAAGATCGATCTTTGAAAAGAATTGTGCTCCTTGCAACTGGTCAAACAGGTCATCAATACGTGGCAATGGGTACCTATTTTTGATGGTGACATGATTCAACTCCCGATAATCAATACAAAGTCGCATACTTCCATCTTTCTTCTTCACGAATAGAACAGGAGCACCCCAAGGAGAAGTACTAGGACGAATAAAGCCAATGTCTAACAATTCCTCCAGTTGGGTCTTTAACTCCTGAAGTTCAATAGGAGCCATTCGATATGGGGCTTTGGAAATGGGTTTTGTACCGGGTTCAAGGTCGATACAAAATTCAATTTCACACTCTGGGGGTAGGCCAGGAAGTTCTTCAGGGAATACGTCAGGGAATTTATTAACAATAGAAATATCATTCAAAACTGACGTATTTTTGTTTAGATCCGTGACATGAGCTAAGAAAGCTTGACATCCGTTTTTCAATAAACGAATAGCTTTATGGCTTGAGATGACAGCGATTGATTTTAATGGTTTGGTTGCTTGAATTCACATAATAGGTCGATTAGGAATATGAAAGCTAACAACCTTACGAAAACAATCAATTTTTGCATGATGAGTAGTTAACCAATCAATCCCTAGAATCACGTCAAATGCAAGTATTTTTAATGAAATAAGATCGACAGGTAATGTGTGGGTACCAACTTGAACCAAACAAGACTTATAAATCGTGGATGTAATGAAGGTTTCTCCCAATGGAGTTTCAACAGATAAGTCAAAGTCTAATTTCTCCGGAATCAAATTTAATCGATGAGCGCAAGTAGGAGAAATAAAAGAATGGGTAGAACCGGTATCAAATAAAGTATAGACTTCGTTAGAGTTTATGATAAGCTTACCCGTGATGACCTCATTCGGGTTCCTTGCTTTCTGGGAGGTCACAACAAACGCTCTCCCTTGCACTACCGGTTTTGACTTTTCTGGGACGGCCTTTGGTGTCTCCATCTTGGCTGAACTTATTTTTGGTAAACGATAAAATCGAGCTAAATGACCTTCTCTTCCACAATTATAACATGCTTTAGACGGCATCGCGCAGTTTGGACTGATGTGCCCCTCCCCTCCGCATTTGAAACATATGATAGGTGGTCGTTCTCCTTCCTTAACAACGGGTGTTGGTGCTGACGTCTTTCCATCATTGTTGAATCTCCTCTTCTTGAAATGACCATTCTTATTATTTTGGCCCTGATTACCACCGAAGTGGTTACCATTTCTGGCCTGTTGATTCCCTCCACGCTTGTTGTCACCGCTTCGATGACTGCTCTCACTGGTATTATCATTTTGTCGACTGCTCTCTTTTGGTTGCGTTGACTCGTTATCGCGCTCCACTAACTGAGCCCTATTCATAACATCTGAATACAAACACAGTTTATGAGAAATAAGATGTTGACGTATCTCAGGTTTCAAACCTCGCAAAAACATTCGCGTCATTCACTCTTCATTATCCACCAAGTGGGATGCAAACCGGGACAACTCAGCAAACTTGGCTTCGTACTGCGACACGGTCATGTTGTTTTGCTCCAACTTGATAAATTCCACCTCCTTCATGTGACGAATACTTTCAGGAAAGTATTTTTCGTTGAACAACTCTTGGAACTTCTCCCAAGACATCTTCAGTGCGGCAGGTTGAGTACGCTTAATCGATTCCCACCAGTAATCTGCCTCTCCTCGCAACATAAAGGCGGCAAAGGGAACCTTTTGCTCCTCGGAGCATCCCAAGACATCAAATATCTTGGTAATCTGCTTTATCCATGTTTCCGCTATAAGTGGTTTTGGCTCTCCCTTAAACTCTGGTGGTCCCAGCTCCTTGAACTGTTTAGCGGTGACCGTCCGAGAGTTTTCAGTGTTTCTACCTATATTTTGGACAGGAGCCGCTCTCGCCTGCTATTGCATGAACTGCATAAAGTTTTTGAACATTCCATCATTCATCATCTGGTCATTGTTGTTGTTTGCATGAGGATTGTCACCTTCCTGATGCACATTATCCTGATTATTGATATGTGGTGAATCAACAGTCGCCTGTGCTCCATTGCTATTCTCAACATTCTCATATGCCATTTTCAGATACTGCCACAAAATAAAAGTTAATTGATATGTCATATATTATCCTTATATTATGACCGACCAATTAAATACCATGCAAATAAACTTAGGTAGGTCATACTAGCGAAGGAATTTCCCGTTTCTCCCCTCCTAGTTCTATTCTCACATCTTAGCCAGGGATCATATCCCTAAGCTCTGATACCAACTGTGACGCCCCCAAAATTAGGTATACATCACCCATCTTGGGTCGTCAGATACATAGTACAGAATACAAATACAACTTACTAATACAACTGTCGTGTACAATACGACAAAACATAAACTGTGAGTTTGAATACAAATATTATCTTCTAGAGAGTATTCATACTCAAAAGGAGTCCTCATTACATTTATTAACACACTATTACATAGAATAGTGAGGACTACTAACTAATACTATCATTCGAACCATCACTCCGTTCCTCGATTTGCCCCAGCTACGTTCTCATTTCCTAAAGAGAACAGTGAAAGAAAGGGTGAGCTCAACTAGCCCAGTAAGAAATATTATGACTAAGATAATGTAGAATAAATTATCATTAGCCTTCAACAATGTTAAACTGATAAAATATAATAGACATCAAGTTTAACTACAGCGGAACAAGCAATCCATTAAAAGAGTCAAGTAGAAAATAAACTCTACTATCTTTTATGATTTAAAAGGTTTTTCAACACTGTTATCGCTGGGACTCAGCTTAATAAAATAATCCACATTATCGAATCACCCCTGCACTGCGGCCAAGGATATTCGTGTATTCATTAATGGTCATGATCAGACCAACAACTGTCCACCAATGCACTACGGCCAATGATGACTTTTACTACATCATTTGTAACATTACGGTCATGATTATACCGAATAATCCCTGGTCATAATCATACCAAGTCCATCTATGCACTACAGGCCACAGATGACTTTCAGCATTTTATAAACATGAGGATGATGACAATGATATAAGAATTCAATAAAACAAGTTCAAGAATTAATTTATCCAAGAATTAACAACGTCCAAATTGTCAACATGATACTGCTTTGTGGAGTAAAATTCAAGAATACTTAGAAGAATATTTTCATGAAAAGATACTGGATGAAACGCAATTATCAAGGATATTCCACAAATTTCATGGAGTATAGAAGTCAAAACTTAACCAACTGAGTATAATAAAGAATGGAATAACAAAAGAAATCACCATGCATGCGATAGACTGCACAGACAGGTTATTCCAACAGAATAATAAATAATGGAACCAGGTCCGACGTAAACGCACAGACAGGATATTCCGACAGAATAATAAATAATGGAACCAGGTCCGGCGTAAACGCACAGACAGGATATTCCGACAGAATAATAAATAATGGAACCAGGTCCGGTGTAAAACACACAGACAGGATGTTCCAACAGAATAATAACAAGACGGAACCAGGTCCGGTGTAAAACACACAGACAAGATGTTCCAACAGAATAATAATAAAAATGGAACCAGGTCCGGTGTAAAACACACAGACAGGATGTTCCAACAGAATAATAGGAGAATGTCACCAAGTATAGGGTAGACCGCGTATACAGGTTATTCCAACAGAATAATAAGAAATGGAATAACAACAGTTCTCTTCATGAATAAGAAAGAATAACACCCCTTACCGTTTTAAAGAAGAGCTGAAATAAGGAAGTAGTTAAGTAGCAGAATACTCTTCTTCTCTCTCTCTATAGTTTCTCTCTATAGTTTCTCTCTCAAAAGTTCAGTGAATTCGTAAGAAATAATGAAGGAATGAGCTGCTATTTATAGAAAAATAGAATGCATAGTAACTAATCCCTGAACGATCCAGATTGATTACTTTAATCTGACGGTCCATATTTAAAGAAAAATCTTTTAAATAAAATATAATATATTCTATTTATAGAATAACTTTAATAAAGTATTCTGTTTTATATAAAAAGATGTTTCTGTTTTATTACGTTAATAATACGAATAAAACAAAACGTCATTATTGCTAAACAATTCATATTATTAACTGACAATAATTGAATCAAACTGAGTGACTTCTCACATAAGCATTAATAATCAATACCGTGTGCTACTATGCAACCACACGTATTACTGTACTTTTACTACCAAGTAGTTCAACAGTAACAATGGTAAAACTTCCGCCGTTATTTTTAATAAAATATTTTTGCCGTTTTCTCAATCCGACAATAATTCTATTGTGGGGTCCGCCAATGATTGTGTCGTTGTACGAATATTCCCTGTTAAAACGAATATTCTCCGACCAATCGAATATTATATAACAACTTGCGTACTTTGCAAAATTTATAAATATTACCCACAACTATAACATTATATCAAATTAACTCCATAATATTCAAAAATGATATTTATAGAAAATTCATCTTTATTTATAAAAGTTGGGGTCTTACATAATTATCTCTATTGTCTTAAATTGAGAATTATATTCCAACCATACTCCAAGATTATATAGATAATGCTCATAAATATAGTCAGTAAGTGGATGTACACAACCATATCTTATGATAACACGAGTTTGTATGTGGTCAGACATCATGTATGATAGTGAAAACACACCCTTTAAGTTCTTAGTATAATTTTGTCCTCCTCATTCTAATGGGGTGCATTTTTGAAGCTTTCAAAGTCGGGTTCTCATCATCCTATTGTTGTTCACCAAAATTAATTATTAAGTGACGTATAAAATACGACACACACATCTTAAGTCCTCAATACAATTATATATTGTCATGTTGTTTTATAATGTATTGAGAAACTTCCACAGTCTCGGACCATCACACTATTCCCTTGTTATCCCCGCTCGACCCAACTACACTCTTACTACCTGAAAGGAATTGTGAAGTAAAAGGGTGAGCAAAAATAGCCCAGTGAAGATTATTATGACTAAAGATAATTAAATTATCAATAGTCTTCATCAGTAATAAATCAGATATTTAGAACATATGGTAGATAATAAAAGTTTTCAACCATAATTGTAGCGGAATTAACAATCCATAAGAAGAGTCAAGTAAAACATAATGTCTACTATCTTCTCCAAATTAAAAGTCCATCATCAATATTTTATATCTGTAATACTAATCAACAGTTCTTCGTTGTACCCAAGACAAAGAGAACTTTCACCACCTATTTTTACCTGAAACACAAAAGATCATGGTTATACCACTTCACATTTCATGTTTATAATTATGCCATTAAATTCATATTTGCACTCCAGGTCAAAGATATTTAACTATAAAACCAATAATCAATAGTCCATCTTTGCACTATGGGCCAAAGATATACAACTGTAAAACCAATAATCAACAGTCCATCTTTGCACTACGGCCAAAGATATATAACTGTAAAACCAATAATTAACAGTCCATCTTTGCACTACGGGCAAAAGATGTACAACTGTAAAACCAATAATCAACAGTCCATCTTTTCACTACGGACCAAAGATGTTAAATTGTAAAACCAATCACCAACAGTCCATCCTTGCACTACGGGCCGAAGATGACTTTTACCACATCATTTGTTTGTAACATTACAAGTCATGATTATACCAATACATAATTTTTGGTCATAATCATACCAATCAATAATCCATCTATGCACTACGGGCCAAAGATGACTTTTACCAAATCATTTGTCCGTAACATTACAAGTCATGATTATACCAATACATAATTCTTGGTCATAATCATACCAATCAACAATCCATCAATGCACTACGGGCCAAAGATGACTTTCACCACAATATAAGCATGAGAATGATGACAATTATATAAGGAATCAATCAAGTAAGATCAATGATAAATATTAGAGATTTATAATTCAATTTATCCAGAGTCCAATAATATCCAAATTATCAGCATGATAACTAATTGTGGAGTAAAATTCAAGAATAATATTCATGTATCAAAAATAATTTGGACAGAAAAGAAACTAATTTTATCGTGAATAGTACCGTATAAATAGTACTCCGTGAATAGTACACTGAATGAAAATATTAAAATTTCATAAAAAAGTTCAGACCAATATTTCAATGAAACGATACTAGATGAAGTGCAAAACTTAAGGATATTCTACTAATTTCAGGAATTATAAAAGTAATACTTATCAAAATAAGTGTAGATTTAGGAATATGAAATGAAATAATATTACTTACATACTATAGAGTATGGAAGAAAATAACATTTCTTACGAATATTAAACAAAAATAATATCACTTACGAATATTGAACAAAAATAATATTCCTTACGAATATTGAACGAAGATAATATCCCTTACGAATATTGAACGAAAAAAATATTCCTTACGAATATTGTACGAAAATAAAATTTCTTACGAATACGAAAAATAATATCCCTTACGAATATGAAATAAATAATACCCCTTACGAATATTGAACGAAAATAATATCCCTTACGAATATTAAACGAAGATAATATCCCTTACGAATATTGAACGAAAATAATATTCCTTACGAATACGAAAAATAATCTCTTACGAATATAAAATAAATAATACTTCTTACCTTAGTAGGAGACTAATTCTGACTGGTGTAGCTGTGATAACCCGGGATTTCGAATAATCCAAAATTTGCGAATAATTTTTTTTAAGTAATATTAATATTAATTAACATTTATGTGACAAGTATCGGTGATACGAGTTTAGAGAATGAGTCAATTTGTGTATTGACTAAGAAATTAGAGTAGAGTTGTGCTTAACAGGAATAGAAACCCTAACCCTAAGTCCGAATAGGGATTCGATAGAAAATATAATTAAAATAATTATATTAATGAGTACATGTTTGTACTGTATAGATTTATTGATCAATGATTGATAGAATAAGGTTTAATATTAATAAACCCTAATAAAGGATTAGAAGCCCTAATCTCATATTTAGAAAATCGATTGTACAGTTGAAAACCCTAATTATATTTTAGTTATCTTAATTTTCTATTTTACAAGCCTTATTGTAATTTGGAAATTTTATTTTTCTATTTAGAAACCATAATTCGTGGGTTGTAAACCCTAATGACCAATTACGACCCTAATTGCTTAATTAGCAATTTTAATTAGGAATTATTGATCCTAATTAGCAATATTTTAGTATGAGTAAGAAATTTTAATATAATAAAAAATTCTAATTATAATTTAGAAATATTAATTTTCTATTTTGAAAACCGAAATTCGGAAATCTTGGGAATTAAATTGAAAACCTAGGGTTCAAACCCGAAACCCTAAAGGGTTCAAACCCAAATCCTAAACCCTAAGGGTTTGGACATTTGAGTCAATTGTCTATGTTGCCATTAATTTAGAAGGAAAATGTCAAAAATGCCCTTTATAGGATTTTTATTAGGAAACTTGTAAAAATGGCCAAAACCTTTAGTTGTTGACCAACTCTCTTGACTTTGTGACTTCAAATCTCAGCAAATCTGATCCAATTGACACCTAGCAAGCTTGTATACAATGTATCTAAGTTATATAAAAGAATTAGAGAGAGAAAGTGTAACCATTTTCCTTATTTTCTCTCCAAGCTCTTACCAACTCCGTCTCACACAAAAACCTCCGAAAATCTAAGGAAGATCAGTCACAATATCAGTCCTTAGAACACCCAAAAACAGATTGGAGGGCATAGATCAAGAATTGGAAAAGAGAAAGGTATAAAGCCCTAAGCCCTTTTGATCTTGTATGCTAAGACAACTTTTATGTTTGTGTGTTTAGATGTTTGCTAGAAGGTGTTTTGTGACGATCTATGGTGATATACCATAGATCCATAGCATCAAATAGCTTTAAAAAAGAAGTTTTCCAAAACTGTCCAAGAACAGATTTTGTGCTCTGACAAGCAAATGTCAGACGGCTCAGATCTCTGTCTGTTAATGTTTTGTTATGGTTTATGTGTTAGATCTATAGTTTGGTATGTTGTCTTTCATCTGAAAGTGGTTGTATAGCCATTAGAGGTCTAGATTTCATTTTATTCACGGTCAAAACCTGTTGACCGGGCATGACCATGAACTTTCTGGGTAACCCAGAAAGTGTAAGATCAGAGTCTGACATCTTTTTGAACAGCTCAGATCTGACGTTGTTGATTCTTTTTTTAGGGTGGTTTTGTATCGAGCGTGTATCCTGACATTTGTACTATACATGTATGGTTTCATATCGTGTATATAATCAGTAGATTGATCGGGGTAAGTGGTCAAACTAGGCCATAAGGCCATGACTTGAATTTCTCGAAATTCCAGAAAAGCATATGAACACTTTTTCTGACAGACTTTGACCATGTGATTCATGGTAGATATGTTGTTTTTAGACTGAGATCTTGACATCTAGGTGTTCCTTGTCAAGTATACTACATGTATAAATACTAAAACCACCAAAACAATGATCAAAACCTAGACTAATTTGTATTAGAAAGTGACCAGTTGAGGTTCTGGGTTTCTGGGAAAACCCAGAAACCGTCTGACAAGAAATTTGAGACGCTAGATCGTTTTGTTATTTTGTTGTATGATCATGATGTTGGTTGGATATTGTAGAGTTACAGTTTAACTACATAATCGATGCTTAACATTGCTTAGAACTAGTACAGATTGGAAATTACATACGGTCAAACGTGCACCCTTGATCACTGTCTGACAGTGTTCTTGAGCACCAAGAACACCTAAGACGACAGACAAGTGTCGCTATAGGCTTTAGCGACGGTTTTGAATTATTTTATTTTCAGAATTTCTGGTAATTAATTAAAAATAGAAAATAAATTATAAAAATTACCAAAAATGGTTTTAAAAATTATTTTAAATTATGAAAAATAATTTTTGACCAATTGGAATATTTTTCTTTAATATTTATAATTATTTAAATATTAAAGGTATTTAATTTATATACTTAGTGTGTTAAATAAATTAGAGAAAAATAATTTAATATTATGAAAAATTATTTTAAATAAGAATAATATATTTAAAAATATTTTGAGTTATAAAATGTAACTTTTAATATTTTTGGAGAATTTTCATTAATAATTTAATATTAATGATATGAGATTTATTTAAATATTAAATTATATAAATAAGATAAAAATAATTTTAATGATTTAAAAATCATGTTAAATAAGAATAAAGTGCTAGAAAATATTTTGAATTATAAAATATATATTTTAATATTTTTGGAGAATTCTCAATAATATATTAATATTAATGATGTTAGATTTATTTAATTATTATATTAAATAAATAAATTAAAAATGATATTATTGATTTAAAAATCATTTAAAAATGAGATAAATATTTTAAAAATATTTGAAGTTATAATTAATGACTTTTAATATTTTAATAATAATTTTATTAATATTTAAATATTAATGGTGATGATTTAAAAATGATTTTTATTATTTTAAAAATCATTTAAGTAGAATATTAATGATTTAAAAATATTTTAAGTTATTAATAATAACTTAAATATTTTGACAAGTATGTTATTAATATTTTTATATTATTAAATATAAATAATGATAAGATTATTTGATAATTAAACCATTTAAAAATAATTTAAGTATTTGAAAAATTATTATAAGTTATAGTAGTTGATTATAAATTATTAAAAGCTTCCGGAAAATATTATAAAACGATATTTGACTTATCTAAAATAATATTGAAGCTTAGAGACCAAGTTTAATTGACAATCAATGTGTTAATTGTCGGATAGGGTAACCAGAACACCGAAAAGGGACTGAAATCCCACCAGACCGAACTAGTTAGACTTGTTAAGTGTTTATATAGGTTATAAACACTGATGTAACAATGTGGTAATGTGCCTAGGAGAAGTGTGACTGTAGAATACAGTGTTACGTGTTATACATGATTGTGCTAATTGTGAGACCGACATTGTTGATTATAGGTCTTACGAACGCAGTTAATTATATTGTGTAGCTGTAATCAACGCTGAAGGAAAGTTTTCTAACTCAACCTTGAGTTATATTCATTCAATTATTATGGTTAATTATTGCTAATTATACTATGTCCAGGGAAGTTATTGTTGATTATTCGCAGTTAGTGCATGCTTAATAATTCAAATGGAATTACTGATTCGAAAAATATATATTTGTAGAATTTCTGTTGTTGGATATTTATATCTGTAGATGTAACAACCTGGTATTTTGGATTATCCAGAATTTAGGTTTAAAGAATTAGTTATTAATAAAATAAATTTTTATTAATACTATTTTGTGTCAAGTGTTTATTAATCGTTCTATAACCTAGAATGATTATTAATCAGGAGGATTCTGGCTATGAGCTAGATTGAACGAGTAAGAATTTTCAAGATGAAAATAAAATTTTTTCGGGAACAAAATATTTTTCGGGGAAAAAAACGAAATAGGCACTATTCATCAGTTTCTGCTCGGAGATTTATTTTGAAATTCCGAGAAGTTATAGATTACGTTTAATTCTGAGACGTGATGGAATATTCAATAATATTTCAGTTATGGCAAAAACGAAGTTTTCGCCTGCGGACTCAAAACATAAGGGTTTAGAAAAGTGAGTTCCGGGAATGTTATGATCGCGTATAATAATTAGGGTTATTATGAGTGAGAGATACGAGTATAATACTAGTTATTATACGAGTATAGTATGAAGAATAGTACGACGTATAATACGAATATCGTACGAGTGATATACGAAGAGAATACGAGAATGGAATGTGTAGAATACGATGAGTCTTAATGGACTTTGAGTTCATGGACTTTGTAGAATCCAATTGGACTTGGATTATGTCAAGCCCAATGATTTTTGAAGTTAAGCCCAAGTTAGGCCCAATAAGAATTAGGGTTAAGGCCCAAACCAAGAAGAGAAATCGTGGATCGAACCGATGGGTAAACGGATGGGTAAAACCATTAGGGTAACCCATGGGATGACCCATGGGAATGTGGGCCAGCCACTTGGCCACTAAGTGAGAGTGGTGGCCAAGTAAACTTGGTGGTTAAGTGTTGGAGGAGGTGTGAATAGTAAGGAGGTGGCAGGCGAAATGACTAAATTACCCTAAGCCTTGAAAATCTATAAATAGGAAGCTTAATCTCATTTGAATGGGATTTTGAAAATTCTAGAACTTGAGAGAGAGAGAGAGCTCAGTTGGGAGAGGAAGAGGAAGAGAATGAGCATGAATGCTCGGATCAAAAATGATCGAGAAATAAAAAAGCTCACAAATCGTCGGCTTTGTCTAATGGAAGAGGATTAAAGAAGAACGGTAATCCGAACCCTAGTTCTTCTATTTATTTTCTTTAAGTTTTTAAGTTTAAAAACATAACTTAATGAGAATAAGGAGTAAAAGATATTGAGAAAGATTTCATATGGTTGAAATCGTAAGAAAATGAAGAAATAAGAATTAGAAATTTATTTTATAAATTTCTTAAGGAAGTATAAGATTCGTGAGGATTTTGAGCGATCCGAATGAATTTTATGAGTGAGTAGGTCAAATAAGTAAGGAATGGTGTTCTATAACATCAAATTCCAAGAAAAAGTAGAATCATAATCCAAAATATCGATTAAAAACGAAGAACACGCGAAGAACACGAAGAACGTTGTTGATGGACAAATTTAAAACAATCATAATGTAATTGTAGTTGATGGACAAGTTTAAAACTATCGCATATAAATTAGTTGCTTATTTGCTTGGTTAGGAATAGTAGAAATGTTCATGAAGAACGGATTAAAACGGAGCTATAACGAAGTTATGGCGAAATTTTTGTAAAAGACAGAACGAAAATTGAAAGTTAGTAAATAAATCCGAACGTGTAGGGTTTCATAAGAATGTAAGAGAACGTATAAAACATGAGTCGTAGACTCAAGAACGAACAAATTTCGAGTTCGGATGACCGAATTACGGACGAACGAACGAAGAACGTTAAAAACGTTAAAATGAACGAAGAGTGAAGATTAAGCCAATTGAATGGCATGTTAACGGATTCAGAACGAAGTTCTGTTCATGGGTAATCAAAGTACATAAGATAAGGAAGAGAATGGCTTTGGAACGACCTTGTTCCGAGTTATAACGAAGAAGTTATGAGATTTCGAAATCGACGTCTCAAGCTTGTAAAAGACTTAGAAAATTTTTCTAAGTTTCATGCTCGGCGCCGCAGCGCGAGTCATGCCTGGAGAGGTGGCACCGCAGCGCGAGCTCGACCATGAACTTCTGGAGAGTGGCGCCGTAGCGTGAGAAATTACAAAGGACTTGGCACCGCAGTGCCAGGCCGGGAAGAGAGGAGAGAGAAGTAGGTCGCGCCGCAGCGCGAGAGGAAAGAAAGGGCACGGCGCCGCAGCGCCAGTGCATAGCAATGCCAGAAATGAGATTTTTAGTTCTCAATTTATCGGGGGATGTACAAGAAAGAAGTATGAACATATAGTTCACATAATGTAACACTTAATCAAGTGTCTTAAACCTTTAATAAAGGTTGAACGAAAAGACTAAACGAGATTAAAAGATAAATAATGTAGACGTGGGTTACGGAACCGATATCCGGGGACCGTAGTCACGATGAACGAACATGAGGGATTGCTATGATTGTGATTCCTTAGACATTGAGTGACGAAGGTAATGAATAACATTCCGATATTATGACATGGCATTGTAAGATGAATGTAAAGCGTATAGACGCTGTGAACGCAACGTTGTTGCGAAGAACGATCGGTCTTAGCATACAACGAACAGTATGGCTTTGACATTAAGAAAGAATAATGAACATGGGGTTCATGGAATGGATAACGATCAAAAGAGATTAAAAACCTTGAATAAAGGTTGAATGAGAGATTAAGAGACGAGCAACGTGAACGTTGAATACGTAAATGATCCTTGTGAATTGTATTCGCGTTGGACGAACGTTCTAAGTATACCCTGGTTGTATGACATAGACGTTGATGAAGGTAGTAAGTAAGATACGAATGGTATCAAGAGAGCCGTAACGAACAGTAATAAGATTACTGAAAGCCGAATATAAGTCGGATGAGAATGATAGAATGAAAAGTAAGCGCTGAACACTTTAACCAGCGTAAGGGTTGAGTGTAAGCGAGTGTTAAACATGCAGAACCTACACTCCGTGTATGGTTTAACCGTAATGTAATGAAGACTAAGTTTAGCCGTGAACGGTGAAGAAATTAAGTTAAAGATAATAACGTATAACGTTAAGAAGCCGAGTTAATAAGTATAACTTGGATAAACGTTCTGAATGGAAGGAACTGGACGTTTGAAGATATGAATAAATTCATATGAAATGGTTAACGCTATGACCTCATAGTATTGACATTGAATGATCGTTCCGAGTGTACAAAAGACTGTATGACTTAGATGATAAAGAATAAATCATGAGGTATGGCATTTAGTTGCCAGAAAGCTGTAAGGAATATAAGTTTGACTTAACAAACATTACAGTTTAATGGTTCATATAAGTTAAGAGAAGTTAGGTTGTAGTACAATCGTAACCTTTGATGGTTGACATATGGGAGCTGGGCTAAACAATTCCTTCAGAGAGCGAAGGTATATAAGAAACTGGCAACCGATCTAACTCACTGTGATGGCAGTGTAGAAGAGACGGGAACTTGTTTATTGGTTGTTTGTGGGAAACCACTCAGAGTACCATATGGACTACTAGCAGAGAAGCGATGTGTACTGAGTCCTAGGAGAGTTATAAGAAGAAGATAAGAATGTAAATCATCAAAGATGATGAACGTTTTGAGTAAGACATCTCAGTATGTCGTAAAGTTATAATCTGGTAATGAAAGTTAGTCGCGTAAGCTTAAATTACAAGAACGTGAACCTTAAGAAGTAAAGTTAAGTAAACCAATGCGTAAGTTAAGTATATGACTAATTGGTGTACGTGTTATTTTCTTATGTGTTACATAGGAATGGGAATGAGCAGTTCAGCGTAAGTTGTAGCTGTGCGTAAGGCAAGTTTCCTAACTTCATTCATATTTTAAATGAATGCTAGTTTCTTAAACTTCTCAGATGTTGAACTTGAGAAGTTCTGTCTATGTGCGAATGTGCGATATTTGTACAAGGTAGTAGAATGTATAAGGACTTGTGCCACAATGTGAGCACTTCGGTGTTTCTATGAAATGAACTGTTTTGTGATCGAACTGTTCAATACAAGTATGCTCGGTTTATTCATGAACCGTTATTGTTAAGTCTGTGCTGATGATTCTAGCCAAACAGAATGTGTATGAAAAAGGTAGAAGAATGAAAGTATTTCAAAGTGAAAGTGAGTATGATTTTAAGATGATAGGAATCGAGATTATTCCTATTATTCAAGATGCTTCATAACCTTTGTTCGGTTATTGAGGTTCTAAAGAAATGTTTGAATTCTGAACTTGTTTGTTCAAACTGTGATGACTTGCTGGGCAATTGAATGCTCACACTTGCTTTAAATGAAAAACATTTTTAGCGAACGATGTTAGAAAGAACTTAAGGATCCCGTAAAGATCAAGCTAAGCAGTATCCAGACGAAGTGCCATTCAGTATGCGAATGTGTGTGAAGATCAAGTGAAGACTTGTAATGTAGAAAGATGAATTAAACTATAGACTAGTTTAATGAACTGTATGTATCCTTGGTGGCGGATAAAAGTCACTCTTGTAAGATGAAAGGAATAATGTAATTATCATTATTTGTAATGAGAAAGAGTATAAGGTTTCGAGAACCTGGGAATTGAGAATGTATGTTGTTATATTTCAGTATATAATGATATATGATTGGTAAGAAGTGAGACCGTGACGCACGGAGTCCGGGTCTGAAGGTAGACCGGATATCGGGGCATTACAGTAGAAACTAATATTGACAATACAGATAATTCATGTTTATTGTCAAATTATATTGAGAAATGTCTTAGCTAATTATTCTGGCTAGACGAACATTTGTTATAACTTGATAAATACGAGAAGAGAAATCAATTGTTATTGATAGATCGATGCCAATTGTTTTGGCTAGATCAGTAAGTAGATAGAATTTGAAATCACAGTATTTCGTTGTTAAATCAAAAATCTTGATTCTGAGACTGAGAAGAACAACCTTTTATATAAAGGGAACATTTTGGGTCATATATTCGACCATTGCGCGCTGTTAAGTATTATGCATAATATAGGGTATAATAAAGTTGATCACTTGTTATACTTGCAGAGGGGTATGATTTAATCTTTATGGTTATCTGATACGCCTGCGTTTGTATCAAAGTAAATCTTTGATTGATACCTGAGAAAATAAGTTCAAAGATCTGGTGAGATCACTCAGCATAAATTTGGAAATTATTCCACTTTGTTATTGCGTAGAATTGATTCTTGATTATTCAATAGAATATCGTAGAAACTTTGAAAGTGTTGTACTCTTTCATTATCATATTATTGCATTGCCTAGAATACGAGAAAACTTGTTATTGATTAACGAATTGTTCAGCTATTTCAAAGTTCCCCGAACTTTGGTACCATTCTATCAAAATAGATAGTCTATTATTCTGATACTTATACATTCATTATATATCTTAACTTGCGGGGCAAATTTGTTGTTCACCCTTGCTAAATAAAACTTTTTAGCTAGGGACGAAGTTGCAGAAGATGTTGTGAAGAGCAAAGGCAAAGACATAGTGATTAATTAGTTATGAATAACATTATTATTATGTTGTATTTGTGAACCCTTTTTGGTATAACTAAAGGCTATGTTTGTAATGTTAAGGTTAGAGAACCTGGGGTAATTTATTAACTATATCAGTTAATGAAGTGTATGTTCCTATTTATAAATAAATGGGTAGTTAAATGTTATTTATATTGTGGATCGTGAACACCAAACTCGGGGGTCAGGTAACCCGGATTTGGGGGTGTCACAGGTTGGTATCAGAGCTGTAGTGACCAAGGTGTCACCAGTTAGTAGAAGAGCTGTAGGTTATAAACCTTAAGTAGGGTGGGGAAAAACCCTAGGATTATAACCATAAGTGAAATAGAGAAAACTCATTTAGAGTTCTAAGTGAGGGATTGCCGAAATATATCAATAGAGAGATATGTGGACCCATAGTGTGAAAAGTTCGTACAGGAGATGTATTAATCAAGTCATTTAGACTGATTATAGGATGTCTGGAGAAAGTGAAAAGAGTGCAGAGATGCTAGCGGCTATTGCACTAGTGCCAGTTGCCGAGGTGCCAGCGCAAAGCGAGGTAGCTGAAGAGGTGGGAAAAGATGAACCTATGGTAAATCTAGGGAGTGATCATGATGACTATCCCGAGATGTATCGGAGTGGTGATGAGAAGGCGGAGTCCGAAGAAGCTAAGGTGGAGAACGAGAATAAGATCAAAGTTGGAGAACAAGATAAAGTATCTGCAGAAGTTCAAGAACTCCGGAGTAAAAGTTTTTCTCTTGGAGGAGTTGTGGAAGACGGAGCAAGAGTTACACGAAATGGCCGAAGAACGGAACGAGCTGAAGGCGCATGTGGAAAGTATGAAGACCGAAGATGGTGGATCATCTGAAGGAATAATCAAGCAGCAGAAAGGCAAGAAAAAGAGAAAGAGGGACAACGACATCGATGATTCTGAAAATTCAAACCCGAAGAAGAAGCAAGTCTGCAGCAAGTGCGGAAAGACTCATGTGGGAGAACGGGTCACGGATTCATAAAGTGTCCTAATAAGAAGAAGACGGGTGAAGGGAGTTGACGGTAGATAGCTTAAGTTTAAGCGATAGTATTTTTTGATAGTGTATCAAGAAAGATGTGTGAACATATGTAAATATATATGTATGAATGAAATCTTTATTTTCTATATGAATATAAGATTTAAAATAATTTTTGAGTTCTTAAAACTCATACTTATGATAAGTTCATGACTCATAATTATATGAAATGTTTTGAACCCCTCAGCGAATGGACGCCAAAGGTCTGACTAGGATAAGTTCATACACTTATATAGTTATGGCAAGTTCCTAAACCCCTAGGTGTGGTAAGTTTGATGAACTGGAAATAGTTATGTGTGAATGGAGAATTACAACTTTTGTTTAAAGTTGTGCTGTAAATCCTGATATTATTTAAAAAGGGATAGTGCTATGTGTTAAGAACTAAATGTACTGTGTGTTATGTGAACAAATATGCGATTCTATGAGAAATTTTTTGTAACGACCCCAAAAATCTATACAATTTAAATCTCAACTTCGGTCGTTAACCACGCATTAAAACTCAAATTTTACATCATTATTCGATATTAAAAACACTAAAATTGCGGTATATTTAGAACGTTTATACATTTTCTTCTTTCTTGACCTGAATCGCAACCTTTACATTACATCTCTTTGATTCAATCTTATATCATGAATCGTTACAACAAAATGACTATACAAAGTCTTACATCATAACTAAATATCCATATACATTGGATAACTCAACTTACAATTCAACATGTTACGTTCAAAATATGAAATACATTTCTCATAAAACATAAGTAATCTTCGTGAATATAGATCTCTATAACTCACTTAGCACATATCTTTATCTTAAAATCTTGACCTGCAAAAGTGGTTATTTGCAAGAGTGAGCTCGACAGCCCAGCAAAGTCTAACAGTTTTCATGCATCACATAACACATAATAACATGCTCGATATACATCTCATTAAGGTAACATGGCATACATGCTTTTAATTCATATAGCAAATATAAAGATTGAGTTCCTTACTCAATCATCATTACTTAGCCAAAACAATGCAGTAATATATTGACTTAAATATTTTATGATTTCAACATGTATAACATATCATACAATTTAAAACAGTTCATCAAGTCCACGTAACAAATAGGAACCGAAAGACTTGCCTTGATCGTTGTTTACCAATAATAGTTTAACAGCTTATAGTTATCTGTACTTCACGTGCCCTACACAATTATATAATCATACACATCAACTATTAGTCACATAACAACACATAGTAATTGTAATGTAAACTATACTCCACATCTCATAATCTTTCCTATTAATTAACACACAATGTTCAATTAGATTGTGTTAACTTTTCGACTTATGTAATATTCGAAATTCATTAAAGTGTTTAAATTTTGCTAGGAATCATTATTGGTTTTATATTAAACCCATTTCATACTTTATAATATCCATTTCATTTGACTAAAAACACTTTTTACGTTCATTAACAATTATCACGGCGTTTCGACATTTATTCGTCACACGCCCGATTTGCATCTTTTGTGTATGCTTACTATGGTTCTATAACTTATCTAATACATCATTATATTAATGTTAAGCATCATTATATTAACTAACATTCATGTTTTATAACTTAGAACAACATCTTTTATTGTCAAGAGCACTACACTAGCATACGTGCATGTCTGACGCCCTCCGATTGCCTTCGAAAACATAACAGTCCTAAAGATGACCATTTTGACCCTTCATAACGATTTCAACTTGAACACCTTAAAGAATAAAAGTTTTAGGCCTATTCGTCCTCGTTCCGAATCATCTTGAATCGCATCAATCAGAGTTCGTATGAAAACGTTATACTTATTTTAGTAAACTACGTCCGGTCAGTTTTTTTTTTCAAAATTTTAGCTTGACAGAACACCAGCACCCCCCCCCACCGGGGCGGGGGTTTTTGCACTAGGGGGGCCCGCCGGGGCGGGGGTCACTGCTGCGATTATGCGATTTTAGCTCTAGAACACTACGAAAAGCCAAATTAGGCCTCCAAACTCCTTTCTAACAACCATACCAAACTACCCAATGAGTAAATAGGTTTACATAAACATAATCTAATGTTTCTAACACGTTTCTAACCATATAAACAACGTAAACATCAAAGATTACAACCTTTAATTTTACTATTTCTCTTCTTTCTTCTTCTTTTGACATTCATAGCGAAATTCTTCACTGTGAATTCGTTTTACATCCGTTTTGACTCATTCAACTTGGGTTGTTTTCGTTTTTCAACATACTAACAACATCTATTATCAAATTGTAGATTATAGCAATTATTGATCATGAAATTTCGTACTTTCTAAGCCGTAACATATAAATATAAACAATGTTTTATAATTTCTTCCAACAATTCCAATTCTCACGAATTTGATAAACAAGTATCAATCATATATGATGGTTAACAGATTATACACACTCAATAATCTTTATAAACCAATTCTTTACTCAAATCATGCACCATAACCAATTAAAGAGAAAAAAAAAACTTTGATAAAACATAACTAAAAGCTAGGGCTATAATATTACCTTTTAATTTCTCCTTAAGCTTAATTAGATGATGAGAATGACTTGATTATCCTTCCTCTCCCTTCTTTGATTCTCATAATAACCTCTTTTTCAATTTCTCAGAGAATATGTCTCTCTCAAACTTCTTTGTAACTCTCTCTTCTTCTTAGGCTTAGGCCAAACCCTTTTTCACGTAAACTAAAACTGACGATAACATAAAAATAAAACTGACGTATAATATAATAAGGCTACTAAATACTTTTCAGTTTTTTATTATTATTATTATTATTATTTTAAACATAAATGTCATAAGGCCTTGTTTGGTAAAACCTATTAAAATAATGACTTAATCATTCTTTAAGCCTTGTTTAGCAAAACAAGATTAAAATTAAAATTTCAAAAGCTCTAAGGCTTTGTTTGGTAAAACCAAATTTAAAACTCCTTTAATTTATTTTTATAAGTTATTTATAATATATTTTATTGTCCTGCACTGTTTACTTAGATTTCCATATCCAATCTTAATTAAATAAACTAATTACCACATACTAAATAAATTTTCCACTTGACCAAATATCACAAAATTATAATCTCATTATAATTTTATTTAATAACTTAATGTACCACCTTAAATTATTAAATTAAAACAATAATATAGCATCTCATGTTATATTATAACTCTCTAAATTATAAATTAATTTATATTAGAATATTATCTAATGAATTTAGATTAGTAAATATTTACTAGCAACTATTACATCAATAAAATATTTCTCTCATCAATTTCAACAATAAGCGCATCAAATAAATATTTATATATTAATAAATATTTAATATTACAATTTTAAATTTCGGATCGTTACATCCTTCCCTCCTTACAAGGATTCTGTCCCCAGAATCACAACTCAAATAATCAAATCGTCACATTCTTCACTCTTTTATCTTAATTAAGTTAATTTCTATAACTCATGGATTATTTACTTACTAATAAATAATCCAATAAATATCTACAAAACAACAAACACGTCAATTAAAAATATTTATTTTATTCAATAAATATTTAAAATTATAAATAAAATTTTGGATTGTTACATTCTTCCCACCTTATAAGGATTCCGTCCTCGGAATCACTGAAACCCTACCCTCCTCAGGTTTTCACCGAATCTCTTCGCTGAATAACTTCAACACATTACCTTAATATAGGTTTTATATTTCCTACTCCCACCATTCTTCAAAATAAATTCTTGTAAATTTTATTTCATAACATTTACTCAGACTCAATTATATTTGAGTATTACATATTCTTTAACCCGTTCATTTCTTTTTTTTTTAAGGATCGTTGTCATGAACACTCGGGATATTACATTCACCCATTCTTCTAAGAATTTCGTCCTCGAAATTTTATCAATGAATATTCAATCTATCAAAATAGATTTTACGTCACTACTTCATTCATTCATTGGTTTCTATAACTACTTCCTTTCCACAATTATCATTCTACAACTATTAACTTTTATATTAAAAGTTTCACATTATTCTTTGATAACTCATATCGTTCTCAGTTCAAAATCTCTTTTCTCACTTATTCAACATATTCATCATTTAGTGTCGCATTCTACGACTCACTTCTTTCTAAGGAATATCATCCTTACCACATTCACCTTTTAGAATATCAAGAATCTTCCATAATTGCTCAAAAATTGGAAAGCGATATGAATAACATGAATTTAAAAGATTCCAAATCATGCTGAGGGTCATAAAACCACGAACTATGTCCACAGTTGCAAGTAATCTTTCAACTTCAACTTTAACAGTTATAAGACTATAAGGACCCCCGTACTTAGGGTGTTAAGCCCTTCGTACGATGTATTGTGCACAAACATTTAAACGCTATGCGTATGTCCATAGTTATAAGTAATCTTTCAACTTAAACTTTAACAGTCATAAGACTATAGGGACTCCTCGTACTTAGGGTGATCAGCCCTTCGTACAATGTATTGTGCACAAACATCTCAACGCCTCCGTGTAATCCCCTATAAAAGGGTTGTTCATCTCAGCTTTTCAACATCTGAATCCGCACCAAAATAATTTGGTTTGGCATAACTTCTCAAGAAACGCATGCATTTCATGAACATCTTTCAATATTTGTCTAGCTGAATCAAATAGCATAGACCTCTATAACAATTCGAACATCAATCGAAATATACATATACATACATACATATGTATTCTCATATCTTACAGAAATCTCAAAAATCTTTTTACAACGTCATGATACCGCACTGTATTTACAGTCCATTGAGAATTCCGTCATTTGTTGATTTTATCATACTACATCATACCATAGTGGGCTGACGATCCTTAGATCACATCCAACACTAGGTAATACTGCATTGATGACTCCATCGTTTTTTTTTTCATCTTTGCACCAGGTTACATGATGCATTAATGATATAAAATACATTTTGATATATTACAAATCATTTTTGTCTAGCCGAAGCAATTAGCATAGACATACGAATAACAGTATTGTTGTTAAAACTCATTAGTTCTATCATTTGATCCAATGTTTTTCAAGAAAATAGAAGTGTAAACATCAGCACAAAGTCAATAAATTTCGAAAGTATAGCATAGCTAGTAGATTTAGAATACCTATGCTTCCATCATCAACTCCACTTTCTATAATGATCCATTGCTTAATAGGTCTATCTATTCCTATCATCCTCAATACTCCATTCACACTTAATTACACCCAGTTCGTCAAACTTACCACACGTTATGAGTTCAGGAACTAGCCACAATCATATGAGTTTAAGAACTTATCCTAGTCAGACCATAGGCGTCCATTCGCTGAGGGGTTCAAAAATATACCATATAATTATGAGTCACGAACCTACCATAAGTATGAGTTTTAAGAACTCGCACTTAACCTTATAATATTCTCTAACTATACTCTACCTATCTGTTATACACATGAGAAAAGAATCACCTTCTCAACAGGCATATAGCAAATAGCGCGACACAAATATTCCAATGATTATCAATGTGATAAACTGAGTGCAAGCACAAAACCCTCGCCCATACAAAGGTTTGTACAACTCAGCCATCACATGAGTCCTCAATTGAAATTCCACCTAACTCTATTTTGCTTATAACTTGCCCTTTGCTCGATACGAATTCCTCGTATCACATCATCTATAACTCCTCATGAGTTATCTCGTACTATTTCATAGTACTCCATCTTCATGGCATTAAGCTATAATTATTCAAACATTATAGACCATCTTTCTTTTATAACTTAAACAGATCTAGACCACGTCGTGATCTTATTCTATAACCATCTCCCTTAAAATTCTTTTCTTAACTCGTGATCGTTTTGTTTTACGATCCTCTTTCTTTCTCTTTTTCATCATTTACTACATTACTCGTTATCTTGGCTTTTGGAGTTAGGAAACTCCCATTTCTTATCTTTATATCTCTTAGATTCTTCTTTGAATCTTCTTGTTTATATAACAATTCTTCCTTTAAGAATTTTCAACTTTATTTACATCGCTCAAAATTTCATTCAAGTTCAACACTCTCATCATACGTGTCCATTTCTATACTTGGTACACATCGAGTCTCTAACAGTTTTAATATGGTACGCTGAGTGGTTTCCCACAAACAACCAACAAACTAGGTTCCGAGTTACTAGTTCGTATATACCTCCGCTCTATGAAGGAATCGTTTAGCCCAGATACCATACATCAACTACTAAAGAGTACAATTGCACCATACTTAAATATAACTCTCTATTCTAAACTTCTTTATCATTCTCTTTTTATAGACATTGTCTATTTGTTATCACCTTACATCCTTATTATTGGAGTTGGGTAACCCCACATTCATATTCCTTATACCTCTGCGAGATTCTTCTTTGAATCATTTCACGCAAGTTTTATCCCTTCTTTATACGTTTCTTACATTACTTCTTATTGTTCAAACTCTATTTGAGCTTATTCTTTCATTATATTCACCTTCCTTTTCTAAGGTTATAGCCTAAGATACTCCTACCTAAGGTTTATAACCTACAACTTTGATACCAACTGTAACGACCCCAAAAATCCATACAATTTAAATCTCAACTTCGGTCGTTAACCATGCATTAAAACTCAAATTTTACATTATTATTCGATATTAAAAACACTAAAATTGTAGAATATTTAGAATGTTTATACATTTCCTTCTTTCTTGCCCTGAATCGCAACCTTTACATTACATCTCTTTGATTCAATCTTATATCATGAATCGTTACAACAAAATGACTATACAAAGTCTTACATCATAACTAAATATCCATATACATTGGATAACTCAACTTACAATTCAACATGTTACGTTCAAAATATGAAATACATTTCTCATAAAACATAAGTAATCTTCGTGAATATAGATCTCTATAACTCACTTAGCACATATCTTTATCTTAAAATCTTGACCTGCAAAAGTGGTTATTTGCAAGAGTGAGCTCGACAGCCCAGCAAAGTCTAACAGTTTTCATGCATCACATAACACATAATAACATGCTCGATATACATCTCATTAAGGTAACATGGCATACTTGCTTTTAATTCATATAGCAAATATAAAGATTGAGTTCCTTACTCAATCATCATTACTTAGCCAAAACAATGCAGTAATATATTGACTTAAATATTTTATGATTTCAACATGTATAACATATCATACAATTTAAAACAGTTCATCAAGTCCACGTAACAAATAGGAACCGAAAGACTTGCCTTGATCGTTGTTTACCAATAATAGTTTAACAGCTTATAGTTATCTGTACTTCACGTGCCCTACACAATTATATAATCATACACATCAACTATTAGTCACATAACAACACATAGTAATTGTAATGTAAACTATACTCCACATCTCATAATCTTTCCTATTAATTAACACACAATGTTCAATTAGATTGTGTTAACTTTTCGACTTATGTAATATTCGAAATTCATTAAAGTGTTTAAATTTTGCTAGGAATCATTATTGGTTTTATATTAAACCCATTTCATACTTTATAATATCCATTTCATTTGACTAAAAATACTTTTTACGTTCATTAACAATTATCACGGCGTTTCGACATTTATTCGTCACACGCCCGATTTGCATCTTTTGTGTATGCTTACTATGGTTCTATAACTTATCTAATACATCATTATATTAATGTTAAGCATCATTATATTAACTAACATTCATGTTTTATAACTTAGAACAACATCTTTTATTGTCAAGAGCACTACACTAGCATACGTGCATGTCTGACGCCCTCCGATTGCCTTCGAAAACATAACAGTCCTAAAGATGACCATTTTGACCCTTCATAACGATTTCAACTTGAACACCTTAAAGAATAAAAGTTTTAGGCCTATTCGTCCTCGTTCCGAATCATCTTGAATCGCATCAATCAGAGTTCGTATGAAAAAGTTATACTCATTTTAGTAAACTACGTCCGGTCAATTTTTTTTTTTCAAAATTTTAGCTTGACAGAACACCCCCCCCCCCCGCGCCGGGGCGGGGGTTTTTGCACTAGGGGGGCCCACCGGCGCGGGGGTCACTGCTGCGATTATGCGATTTTAGCTCTAGAACACTACGAAAAGCCAAATTAGGCCTCCAAACTCCTTTCTAACAACCATACCAAACTACCCAATGTGTAAATAGGTTTACATAAACATAATCTAATGTTTCTAACACGTTTCTAACCATATAAACAACGTAAACATCAAAGATTACAACCTTTAATTTCACTATTTCTCTTCTTTCTTCTTCTTTTGACATTCATAGCGAAATTCTTCACTGTGAATTCGTTTTACATCCGTTTTGACTCATTCAACTTGGGTTGTTTTCGTTTTTCAACATACTAACAACATCTATTATCAAATTGCAGATTATAGCAATTATTGATCATGAAATTTCGTACTTTCTAAGCCGTAACATATAAATATAAACAATGTTTTATAATTTCTTCCAACAATTCCAATTCTCACGAATTTGATAAACAAGTATCAATCATATATGATGGTTAACAGATTATACACACTCAATAATCTTTATAAACCGATTCTTTACTCAAATCATGCACCATAACCAATTAAAGAGAAAAATTTGACGCGAGAAATACGAGTTAGATATTTCTGTGAACTGTTTTCTTTTATAGATTCAAGTCACAAGTTAAAAATTTGAGACACAATTTAATAGTGTTTTGATAAAAATAAATTGATGATACAACTTTAAAATATTGTAGAGAATAAGAAAGCGGTGATTCCGAGGACGAAATCATTTTAAGGAGGGGTGAATGTGATAACCCGGGATTTCGAATAATCCAAAATTTGCGAATAATTTTTTTTTTAAAGTAATATTAATATTAATTAACATTTATGTGACAAGTATCGGTGATACGAGTTTAGAGAATGAGTCAATTTGTGTATTGACTAAGAAATTAGAGTAGAGTTGTGCTTAACAGGAACAGAAACCCTAACCCTAAGTCCGGATAGGAATTCGATAGAAAATATAATTAAAATAATTATATTAATGAGTACATGTTTGTACTGTATAGATTTATTGATCAATGATTGATAGGATAAGGTTTAATATTAATAAACCCTAATAAGGGATTAGAAACCCTAATCTCAGATTTAGAAAATTGATTGTACAGTTGAAAACCCTAATTATATTTTAATTATCTTAATTTTCTATTTTACAAACCTAATTGTAATTTGGAAATTTTATTTTTCTATTTAGAAACCATAATTCGTGGGTTGTAAACCCTAATGACCAATGACGACCCTAATTATTTAATTAGCAATTTTAATTAGGAATTATTAATCCTAATTAGCAATATTTTAGTATGAGTAAGAAATTTTAATATAATTAGAAAATTCTAATTATAATTTAGAAATATTAATTTTCTATTTTGAAAACCGAAATTCATAAATCTTGGGAATTAAATTGAAAACCTAGGGTTCAAACCCTAAACCCTAAAGGGTTCAAACCCTAACCCAACCCCTAAACCCTAAGGGTTTGGACATTTGAGCCAATTGGCTATGTTGCCATTAATTTAGAAGGAAAATGTCAAAAATGCCCATTATGGGATTTTTATTAGGAAACTTGTAAAAATGGCCAAAACATTTAGTTGTTGACAAACTCTCTTGACTTTGTGACTTCAAATCTCAGCAAATCTGATCCAATTGACACCTAGAAGGCTTGTATACAATGTATCTAAGTTATATAAAAGAATTAGAGAGAGAAAGTGTAACCATTTTCCTTATTTTCTCTCCAAGCTCTTACCAACTCCCTCTCACACAAAAACCTCCGAAAATCTAAGGAAGATCAGTCACAATATCAGTCCTTAGAACACCCAAAAACAGATTGGAGAGCATAGATCAAGAATTAGAAAAGAGAAAGGTATAAAGCCCTAAGCCCTTTTGATCCTGTATGCTAAGTCAACTTTTGTGTTTATGTGTTTAGATGTTTGCTAGAAGGTGTTTTGTGACGATCTATGGTGATATACCATAGATCCATAGCATCAAATAGCTTTAAAAATGAAGTTTTCCAAAACTGTCCAAGAATAGATTTTGTGCTCTGACAAACAAATGTCAGACGGCTCAGATCTCTGTCTGTTAATGTTTTGTTATGGTTTATGTGTTAGATCTATAGTTTGGTATGTTTTCTTTCATCTGAAAGTGATTGTATAGCCATTAGAGGTCTAGATTTCATTTTATTCACGGTCAAAACCCGTTGACCGTTCATGACCATGAACTTTCTGTGTAACCCAGAAAGTGTAAAATCAGCGTCTGACATCTTTTTGAACAGCTCAGATCTGACATTGTTGATTCTTTTTTTAGGGTGGTTTTGTATCGAGCGTGTATCCTGACATTTGTACTATACATGTATGGTTTCATATCGTGTATATAATCAGTAGATTGATCGGGGTAAGTGGTCAAACTAGGCCATAAGGCCATGACTTGAATTTCTGGAAATTCCAGAAAAGCATATGAACACTTTTTCTGACAGACTTTAACCGTGTGATTCATGGTAGATATGTTGTTTTTAGACTGAGATCTTGACATCTAGGTGTTCCTTGTCAAGTATACTACATATATAAATACTAAAACCACCAAAACAATGATCAAAACCTAGACTAATTTGTATTAGAAAGTGACCAGTTGAGATTCTGGGTTTCTGGGAAAACCCAGAAACCGTCTGACAAGAAATTTGAGAGGCTAGATCGTTTTGTTGTTTTGTTGTATGATCATGATGTTGGTTGGATATTGTAGAGTTACAGTTTAACTACATAATCGATGCTTAACATTGCTTAGAACTAGTACAGATTGGAAATTACATACGGTCAAACGTGCACCCTTGATCACTGTCTGACAGTGTTCTTGAGCACCAAGAACACCTAAGGCGACAGACAAGTGTCGCTATAGGCTTTAGCGACGGTTTTAAATTATTTTATTTTCAGAATTTCCGGTAATTAATTAAAAATAGAAAATAAATTATAAAAATTACCAAAAATAGTTTTAAAAATTATTTTAAATTATGAAAAATAATTTTTGACCAATTGGAATATTTTTCTTTAATATTTATAATTATTTAAATATTAAAGGTATTTAATTTATTTACTTAGTGTGTTAAATAAATTCGAGAAAAATAATTTAATATTATGAAAAATTATTTTAAATAAGAATAATATGTTTAAAAATATTTTGAGTTATAAAATGTAACTTTTAATATTTTTGGAGAATTTTCATTAATAATTTAATATTAATGATATTAGATTTATTTAATTATTAAATTATATAAATAAGATAAAAATGATTTTAATGATTTAAAAATCATTTTAAATAAGAATAAAGTGTTAGAAAATATTTTGAATTATAAAATATATATTTCAATATTTTTGGAGAATTCTCATTAATATATTAATATTAATGATGTTAGATTTATTTAATTATTATATTAAATAAATGAATTAAAAATAATATTATTGATTTAAAAATGAGATAAATGTTTTAAAAATATTTGAAGTTATAATTAATGACTTTTAATATTTTGATAATAATTTTATTAATATTTAAATATTAATGGTGATGATTTAAAAATAATTTTTATTATTTTAAAAATTATTTAAGTAGAATATTAATGATTTAAAAATATTTTAAGTTATTAACAATAACTTAAATATTTTGACAAGTATGTTATTAATATTTTTATATTATTAAATATTAATAATGATAAGATTATTTGATAATTAAACCATTTAAAAATGATTTAAGTGTTTGAAAAATTATTATAAATTATTAAAAGCTTCCGAAAAATATTATAAAACGATATTTGACTTATCTAAAATAATATTGAAGCTTAGAGACCAAGTTTAATTGACAATCAATGTGTTAATTGTCGGATAGGGTGACCAGAACACCGAGAAGGGACTGAAATCCCACCAGACCGAACTAGTTAGACTTGTTAATTGTTTATATAGGTTATAAACACTGATGTGACTATGTGGTAATGTGCCTAGGAGAAGTGTGACTGTAGAATACAGTGTTACGTGTTATACATGATTGTGCTAATTGTGAAACCGACATTGTTGATTATAGGTCTTACGAACGCAGTTAATTATATTGTGTAGCTGTAATCAACGCGGAAGGCAAGTTTCCTAACTCAACCTTGAGTTATATTCATTCAATTATTATGGTTAATTATTGCTAATTATACCATGTCCAGAAAAGTTATTGTTGATTATTCGCAGTTAGTGCATAATTAATAATTCAAATTGAATTACTGATTCGAAAAATATATATTTGTAGAATTTCTGTTGTTGGATATTTATATCTGTAGAAACTAATATTGACAGTACAGATAATTCCTGTTTATTGTCAAATTATATTGAGAAATGTCTTAGCTAATTATTCTGGCTAGACGAACATTTGTTAGAACTTGATAAATACGAGAAGAGAAATCAATTGTTATTGATAGATCGATGCCAATTGTTTTGGCTAGATCAATAAGTAGATAGAATTTGAAATCACAGTATTTCGTTGTTAAATCAAAAATCTTGATTCTGAGACTGAGAAGAACAACCTTTTATATAAAGGGAACATTTTGGGTCATATATTCGACCATTGCGCGCTGTTAAGTATTATGCATAATATAGGGTATAATAAAGTTGATCACTTGTTATACTTGCAGAGGGGTATGATTTAATCTTTATGGTTATCTGATACGCCTGCGTTTGTATCAAAGTAAATCTTTGATTGATACCTGAGAAAATAAGTTCAAAGATCTGGTGAGATCACTCAGCATAAATTTGAAAATTATTCCACTTTGTTATTGCGTAGAATTGATTCTTGATTATTCAATAGAATATCGTAGAAACTTTGAAAGTGTTGTACTCTTTCATTATCATATTATTGCATTGCCTAGAATACGAGAAAACTTGTTATTGATTAACGAATTGTTCAGCTATTTCAAAGTTCCCCGAACTTTGGTACCATTCTATCAAAATAGATAGTCTATTATTCTGATACTTATACATTCATTATATATCTTAACTTGCGGGGCAAATTTGTTGTTCACCCTTGCTAAATAAAACTTTTTAGCTAGGGACGAAGTTGCAGAAGATGTTGTGAAGAGCAAAGGCAAAGACATAGTGATTAATTAGTTATGAATAACATTATTATTATGTTGTATTTGTGAACCCTTTTTGGTATAACTAAAGGCTATGTTTGTAATGTTAAGGTTAGAGAACCTGGGGTAATTTATTAACTATATCAGTTAATGAAGTGTATGTTCCTATTTATAAATAAATGGGTAGTTAAATGTTATTTATATTGTGGATCGTGAACACCAAACTTGGGGGTCAGGTAACCCGAATTTGGGGGTGTCATAGTAGCGGAGATATTCTTAAGGAAATGTTTCACTATTAGCAACACTCAAAGTATTCTTATTGTAAGACCCCAAATTATTAATAAATAAAATTTAATTTCCTCTATTTATCATTTTGAAATAGCAAGGGTTTATTTGATTAATGTGGTTAGTTATGGGTAAAATGCGCAAATATTTTAAATAAGCAAGTGGTTATAAAATACTCATTGTTGTCGGGGAATATTCGTTTGGTCGTGGAATATTCTTGTTGTCGGAGAATATTTGTACGACGGCGCAGCCTTATGTGGGCCCCATAATGAAAAGCGATTGGATGAAGAAAACAACAAGTATAAGTTGTTTATAAATAACGGCGTAGTTGTTACCGTTAATACTGTTTGAATACCCGGTGGTTAAAATATAGTAATACGCGTTGTTGCACAGTAGCACACGGTATTGCACCTATTATTGATTTTTACGTAAGAAGGCACTACTCAATAATTATTACAGTAATTACTGTTCAGTATATAATTTTATTGATTCAATAATTACTGCATTGATATTTTATATTACTGTTGTTTCAATAATTGTCAATACAGAGTATTTTCCATTATCGAAGTAATAATTCATATTATCTGAATAATATTATTAGATAACATTATTGGTAATGTCTAGAAAGTTCTGTCTAAGGAGAGGTTTGGTCACCTAATTGCGCGCCAGTAAGGAGAAATCCTTATTAAAAAGCCCCCTCTTTCCTAGGAACGGCCTGGTTGCCAGTACTGTGATTCTGTAATATTATTTGTGAATAATTAATTATTAATTTATATAATGAGGAAAATATTAATTTTATGTGGATATAGATGGAGGTATTTTTAAAGTGACAATTGTTAAAAAATTGATATTTTATCTTTTCTGATAAAATAATATTTTATTATATTATTATAATATAATAATGATGGTATTTTTACAATAAATATGGGATATATGAGTATATGAGGAGAAAGAGTATTTTTGTTGCAAAAGTTGTTTAAAACATGTTAAACATGTCTGTGGGCCCATTTCTTGACTGAAATTTGATTGCACTCAACTTGTCTTGGGAAAAGTTTCCGAAACTGGTTAATAACAAGTATTTTCCTGAAAGTATTCGTCATATGAAGGAGGTACAGTTTATTAGACTAGAACAGAACAACATGACGGTGTCCCAGTACGAGGCGAAGTTTGCGGAGTTATCCAAGTTTGCACGTCATTTGGTGGAGAATGAGGAACGTATGACGCAGATGTTTTTGAGAGTTTTGAAACCCGACATACGTCAATATCTCATTTCTCATAAATTTTCTCTATATTCAGATGTTGTGAATAGGGCTCAGTTATTGGAGCGTGATAATGAGTCAGCTTAATCGAAGAATAACGACTTACAACTCGATGATAATCGTACCGATGGCAACGGTCATCAGGACAAGGATAACCATCGTGGAGGAAATTATCGTGCCAGAAATGGTAACCACTTCGGTGGTAATCATGGCCAAGATAATAGAAGAAATTATTCAAGTGAAAATTTCAAGAAGAGAAGATTTAACGATGACGGGAAGACATCGGCAGCAGCACCAGCATCAGCAATAAATTCTTGGGAAGGAGAACGAATGCCAGTTAGATGCTACAAATGCGGAGATGAGGGACACATAAGTCCAAAATGTCCACAGCCTTCCAAGGTATGTTTTAGTTGTGGAAAAGATGGTCACATAGTTCGATTTTGTCCTATAGCAAAATCAAGTCCAGCGGGGATGGTGACTCAAAAGACTGTCCCAAAAAAGTCAAAGTCAACGGTTCCTGGAAGAGCGTTTGTCGTGACTAGTCAGAATGCGAGGAACCCGAACGAAGTTAGCACGGGTTAGTTAATTATAAATTCTTACGAAATTTATACCTTATTAGATACCGGTTCTACCCATTCATTTATCTCTCCTGCTTATACTCAACATTTAAACTTGACTCTGGAGAAAATTAGACTTTGACTTATCTGTTGAAACTCCGTTATGAGAAACTTTCGTTACATTCACTGTTTATAAATCTTGTTTGATCCAAGTTGGCACCATCACATTACCTGTTGACCTTATTTCTTTAAAGATACTTGCTTTTGATGTGATTTTAGGGATTGATTGATTGATTAACTACTCATCATGCCAAAATTGATTGCTTTCGTAAGGTTATTAGTTTTCATATTCCTAAGCAACCTGTTATTCGAATTCAAGCAACCAAACCACTGAAGTTAATCATTACCATATCAAGCCATAAAGCCATTCGTTTATTGAAAAATGGATGTCAAGCTTTCTTACCCATGTCATGGACTTTAATACGTCATATTTGAATAATATTTTGTTTCCTGACGTATTTCCTAAAGAATTTCTTGGCTTACTCCCAAAGTGTGATATTGAATTTTGTATCGACTTTGAACCCGGTACAAAACCCATTTCTAAAATCTCATATCGAATGGCTCCTATTGAACTTCTGGAGTTAAAAATTCAACTATAGAATTTGGTACCCGAGCCTTTATCTGGTGACTTCCTTTGTGGAATACACCGAAGCCAGACTCTCTGTAGGGGACGCCATATTTGTGTGGTAGTAAACTGATAGGTGTCATTATGATGTGATATCCAAGATTGGGATATGAGTCACAGTTGAGAGCAACCTAAGTCAGTAATCGAAATACGTAGCTTTCTATGCTTAGTTGGTTATTATCGAAGATTTTGTGAAAAGATTTTCTCGAATCGCTACTCTATTAACTCAGTTGACTCGTAGAGATACAAAATTCGAATGAAGCAAGGAATGTGGGAAGAGCTTCCAAGAACTCAACATACGGCAACGACGTTGGCTCGAGCTGTTAAAAGATTATGACCATACCATACCATCTTAGAAAAACGAACGTGGTAGCTGACGCGTTGAGTAAAAGATCGTATGCGTTTACGAGTACGATATTGTTAACCCAAAGACCCATTTCGTACGACTTAAAGAAGATGGAGATAGAGTTAAAGATTCAAAGAACCTGCGTGAAGATAACGAATATACGATTAGAATCGACTTTAATCGATAAATGTAAAGATGCTCAAGCTACACACCGGAGCTGATGAATATGAAGAAGGAGGTGCAAGAAGTTGTTATTCCAAAAGCGAGAATTTGCGATGTGAGGAAAGCTCAAACCTTCGATTTATTGGTGCATTTGAAATCCTCGATCGAGTAGGAACTGTGGCCTATAGACTCGTTTTATCTCCAAGTATGTCTCGTGTTCATAATGTTTTTCACGTATCTGTGCTTCGTAAATATGTGAAAGACCCGAACCACATTATTGAGTTAGAACCAAACGAGATAGCCAAAGATTTAACGTACGAGGAGATACCTGTCAAGATCTTGGATAGGAAATAACATGTCCTATGCACAAAGGTTATACCTCAAGTTAAGATTTTGTGGAACAACCATACTATTAAAAAATGAACTGGGAGTTGTAATCAGAAATGAAAGCGAGATATCCTCACCTTTTCAAAATACCAGGTACGTACATCAATTTTGAGGAAGAAATTTCATAAGGAGGGGAGGTTTTAAGACCCCAAATTATTAATAAATGAAATTTAATTTCCTCTATTTATCATTTTAAAATAGTAAGGGTTGATTTGATTAATGTGGTTAGTTATGGGTAAAATGCGCAAATATTTTAAATAAGCAAGTGGTTATAAAATATTTATTGTTGCTGGGAAATATTCGTTTGGTCGTGGAATATTCTTGTTGTCGGAGAATATTCGTACGACGGCGCAGCCTTGTGTGGGTCCCATAACGGAAAGCGATTGGATGAAGAAAACGACAAGTATAAGTTGTTTATAAATAACGGCGTAGTTGTTATCGTTAATACTGTTGGAATACCCGGTGGTTAAAACATAGTAATACGCGTTGTTGCACAATAGCACACGATATTGCACCAATTATTGATTCTTACGTAAAAAGGCACTACTCAATAATTGTTACAGTAATTACTGTTCAGTATTTTATTTTATTGATTCAATAATTGATGTGTTGATATTTTATATTACTGTTGTTTCAATAATTGTCACTACACAGTATTTTTCATTATCGGAGCAATAATTTATATTATCTGAATAATATTATTAGATAACATTGTTGGCAATGTCTAGAAAGTTCTGTCTAAGGAGAGGTTTGGTCACCTAATTGCACGTCAGTAAGGATAAATCCTTATTGGAAAGCCCCCTCTTTCTTAGGAACGGCCTAGTTGCCAGTACTGTGATTCTGTAATATTATTTGTGAATAATTAATTATTGATTTATATGATTAGGAAAATATTGATTTTATGTGAATATAGATGGAAAAATTTTTAAAGTGACAATTGTTAAAAAATTGATATTTTATCTTTTCTGATAAAATAATATTTTATTATATTATTATAATATAATAATGATGATATTTTTACAATGAATGTGTGACATATGAGTATATAAGGAGAAAGAGTTTTTTGTTAGAAAAGTTGTTTAAAACATGTTAAACATTTCTGTGGGCCCATTTCTTGACTGAAATTTGATTATAGCTTGTAAAATCGTCCGTATATGGATTTCGGTCAATTTATGTTTAGAATTTAGAAAAAATTTCTTTTGCAAAGTTGTAGAGAATTGAATTTTCTATACAAATTTGTGAGATTCGAATTTTCTGACAAAAGGGCTATTTATTATGAATTATTAAAGTTCTGAAGTTTCAAAATAATTGATTTTTGGAAGTTTTAATTATTTTTTTTAAAGAAGAACGTTTTTTGCAATTAAGTTGGCCTCACATGTGATTTAAATGAGCTGAAATCAGATTTCAAAGGTGTGCTTGAATTTTGTTAATTATATTATTAGTTTATTAAATTTTCTGCTTTGGTGTTCTAAACATTTTTCTATAAATAGGGTGCTTAGGTTAGAATTAAAAATCACACCAGAAACTAAAGTTTTCTCTCTCTTTCTCTCTCTATAATATCAAACGTATTTTATGAGTATTTTAGTACTTTGAGTATTGCTATACGGTGCAAGTTCTTTCAGCACTATATCAAGTATTCCAGTTAGAAGTACTATTTTTGCGAGATAAGGGATGTTATTTTTTTTATAAATGATATTATTTCTTTCAATATCATTATATCGGAATATTGGTAAGATTTTTCTTGTGAAATTCTTGTCTATTTATGTCGGGATTACTATTCATGAGTTACTATTCACGAGTTACTATTCATGAGTTACTATTCAGGAGTTACTATTCACGAGTACTATTCACAAAGCATGATGATTTTTCTTGTAAAATTTCTACCTTTTGGTGTCGGAGTTACAATTCACATATACGACACTATTCACGTATACGGCACTATTCATGAATACGACACTATTTACAGAAAAAATAAATTTTCTTTTCTGTGTCCAAGATTGTCTGTTATGATTCCTATCTTTGATTGTATTCATGTTTAAATCATTCTTGAATTTTACTTCACTATGATTATTTATGAAGTATTTTTGAACTCGGATTGTTTGAAATACGAATCTTTAATATTTATTCTTTTGTTTCACTGGATTCGTTTTCTTTAAAAGATTTTTCATCATCCTCAGTCCTAAATGATAATATAACTGAATATCTTTGGCCTGTAGTGCAAAGATGAATATTTTATGAGGAATATCTTTGGCCCGTAGTGCTAAGATGAACAGGTGTTGAGATGAACATGACCAACTGATGAATATCTTTGGCCTGCAGTGCAAAGATGAATATTTGATTCAAGATGTTTATTGATTGATGTTACAAGGATAAAATATTGATGATGGACTTTTAAATTCATAGATGATAGTAGATTTCATACTCTACTTAACTCTTCTAATGAATTATTATTTCCGCTGCAAATATTGATTTAAAATTTGTTGTCTATTGTATTCTATTAGATTTTTTCCTGTTGAAGACTAACGATAATTTGTTATATATTATCTTAGTCATAATATTCTTTACTAGGCTAGTTGAGCTCACCATTTTCCTTTTTGTTCCATTTTTCTTCTCAGGAGGTGAGAATGTAGCGGATACTAGTCGGGATATGGAATGATGGTTCAAGATAGTTGTCTTAGTAGTCCTCACTATTTTGTAAAATAGTGTATCAATAATTATAATGAGGACTTAATTGAGTATGAATACTGTCTAGATGACAATATTTGTATTTAAACTCACATTATATGTGTTGTCGTATTTTGCACGATAATTGTAATAATAAAGTTGTAGTTATTTATGTACCATGTATTTGGCGACTCAGAATAGGTTGGGTGGAATGGACCTATTTTGGGGGCATCACACTTATACTAGAAAGAAATACACACAATATTATAGAAGAAAAATTCTCTGATTCTTGATTCTGGTGTGATTTTCATTTCTTAACTGAGCATCCTATTTATAGGAGAATGGCATGACACTATTTAAGAAAAATAATCACGGACGCACAGTAAAATTCAGATGATTTCACGGGCGAGAATCTGATTTTTACTATTCATTACGGTACAATAAAATATTCTAATAAAACGAAAACTTTATATAAAATATAATATATTCTATTTATAATCTAATAAAACGAATAATTTTATATATAATATAAAAAGTATTCTGTTTTATATAAAAAGTTTTCTGTTTTATTACTATTATAATAATAATAAAACAAAACTGAGATAACTTTCTACCGGCGATTTTAAAAAATGAGTAAGTGGGGGTCCATGTAATAAGTCAAACTTACAACAAATACTTCATGACAAAGCCCTCTATTTATATCAAAAATTAAATAAATATTTATCACAAATCGCTTATCTTTGATAAACACATTTTTAATCTTTCAACAATTATTCATCATTAATATTATAACTCACATATTGACAACCAGATCATTCACAGGAAAGAGGGAGCTTTTCGATAAGGACTTCTCCTTATTGGCTTTCAATTAAATAACGTAACCCCTTTCCTCGACAGAACTTTTTACAATGTCAATAATGAAAATAATAATATGAATAATTGTGTCGTCTCAATTATTGACTTAACAATATAAAATATTGTGCATATGATATTGTGACAATAATTGAATCAATAATATGAGATACTATGCAGCAACTGCTTTAGCAATTATTGAATGAAACTGAGTGACTACTTACGTAAGCATCAATAGTCAAAGATACTGTGCAATACCATGTGCTACTATGCAACAACGCGTATTACTATACTTTTATCATCAGGCATTTCAACAGTTAACGGTAAAAGTTTTGCCGTTATTTTTATAAAAAGATTATTTCTGTCGCTTTCTATAACCGACAGTCATTCCATTGTGTGGTCCACCAATGATTGTGCCGTCGTACGGATATTCCCCGACCAAACGAATATTTTATGACCACTTACTTACTATGTAAAATTTGCACATACCACCCTTAACTTTAACCTTTTATCAATTTAACCATTTACTGAATAGAATAATAATTATAAGAAAATTGAATACTTTTATTTCATAAAATTCGGGGTCATATAATCTCCCCTCCTTATAAAATTTTGTCCCCAAAATTTACGTACCTGGTAATTCAAAGAGATGAGAATACCTTGCTTTCTTTTCAAATTGTATCTTCCCGATATTTCCTCTGTATCATGATTCCCCCATTGCTCATCTGTTGGATTTCAGATATCATTCCAGAATACAGCTTCAAAACAAAGGTTAATTGACATATCACAATTTGTCAATTTATTAAGTAAGAAAATTTAGCTTAAGTAGGACACACACTAGTGAAGGATATTACTTGTCTCTCCCCTCCTAGTTCTAGTCTCAGATCTCCGCCAGAGACCATATCCCTAAGTTCTGATACCAAATATGGCGCCCCCAAAATTGGTCCACACAACCCATTCTAATTCTCCAGAAACATGGTACAGAATCCAAATACAAACTTCATTAATATAACTGTCGTGTAAAATACGACAACACATAAGCTGTGAGTTTCAATATAAATAACAGTACTCACACTCCAAACCAATGATACTTTACATAAAGGTACAGTCGATAACTATTTTAAGAATTAAAATCTTTAGAAAATGCTCAAGGAAGTCTTCATACATGGGAGGTCATGCATCTAAGTTATAATAGATATCATAGGACTTGAGCATTAACCTTGGTTAACCCAATAGACCCCAAAGAAGAACAAAAAGATTATTATCCTGTTCATTCCAATGGTATGTATCTTTTTGCCATATAATTATCTCCATTGTCTCAAACTGAGAATTATATTCCAATCATACTCTAAGATTATATAGATAATGCTCATAGATATAGTCAGCAAGTGGATGTGCACAATCATATCTTATGATAACACGAGTTTGTATGTGGTCAGACATCATGTATGATAGTGGAAACACACCCTTTAAGTTTTTAGTACAATTATGTCCTCCTCATTCTAATGGGATGCATTCTTGACGCTTTCAAAGTCGAGTTCTCATAACCCTATTGTTGTTCACCAAAACCAATTATTAAGTGACGTATAAAATACGACACACACATCTTAACTCCTCAATACAATTATATAATGTCATGTTGTTATATAATGTATTGAGAAACTTCCACATTCTCGGACTATCACACTATTCCCATGTTATCCCCGCTCGACCCAGCTACACTCTTTCTACCTGAAAAGAATTGTGAAGTAAAAGGGTGAGCAAAAATAGCCCAGTAAAGATTATTATGACTAAAGATAATTAAATTATCAATAGCCTTCATCAGTAATAAATCAGATATTTAGAGCATATGGTAGATGATAAAAGTTTTCAACTATAATTGCAGCGGAATCAACAATCCATAAGAAGAGTCAAGTAGAACATAATGTCTACTATCCTCTCCAAATTAAAAGTCCATCATCAATATTTTATTTCTGTAACACTAATCAACAGTTCTTCGTTGCACCCAAGACAAAGAGAACTTTCACCAACTGTTTTTACCTGAAACACCAAAGATCATGGTTATACCACTTCACAGTTCATGTTTATAATTATGTCATAAAATTCATCTTTGCACTCCAGGCCAGAGATATTCAACTATAAAAGCAATAATCAGCAGTCCACCTTTGCACTACGGCCCAAAGATATACAACTGTAAAACTAATAATCAACAGTCCATCTTTGCACTATGGCCAAAGATATACAACTATAAAACTAATAATCAACAGTCCATCTTTGCACTACGGGCCAAAGATGTACAACTGTAAAACCAATAATCAAAAGTCCATCTTTTCACTACAGGCGAACGATTTTAAATTGTAAAACCAATAATCAACAGTCCATCTTTGCACTACGGGCCAAAGATAACTTTTACCGCATCATTTGTCTGTAATATTACAGGTCATGATTATACCAATACACAATTCCTGGTCATAATTATACCAATCAATAGTCCATCTTGTTGGGTTTTTATATAGCGCGATCATGCAATCAAATTACATAAAAGGTGCGGAAGGGCGACAAAATAGGAATTTAAAATTTTGATACAAATCCATCACCATTATCATACCTGGTCATAATCATACCAATCAACAATCCATCTATGCACTATGGGCCAAAGATGACCTTTACCACATCATTTGTCTGTAACATTACAGGTCATGATTATACCAATACGCAATTTCTAACCATAATCATACCAATCAACAGTCTGTCTATGCACTACGGGCCAAAGATGACTTTTGTAACGAACGAAAATTTTGTATTTAATTTTAAATATTTGAGTTGATTTATTTATTGAGATAAATAAATATTCGATGAAATTGTTGTGTAATAATTTAGTTAAGTGTGTATATTAACTAAATTAATGTATGGTAATTTTAAGGATTGAAGATTTAGTCTAATGAAATAATTAAATTAAATAAATTGTTTGATAATAGTAATGTTGTGTAATGGTGATGTTCTATTTTAATTTAATAATTAAATTAGATATGTAATAATTTGTTAAGCATAAATATAATTATAATAAAAATTATAATTGTAATTGTATGTTAAGTGTAAAAATTTGACTTAACTAAGTAAACTATAATATAAGGAAAATACAAGGGTCAAAAATCGCAAGAACAGTAAATTACTAATTCTGGTTCTACTATTAGGCGCAGTTGTGTTGTGCCTTAAGTCTATTGGGGCGCATCTGCACTCTAGGGCAAAGTTGCGCTGTTCCCAAGGCAGCTGCGCAAATGGAGTGTCAGATGTGACTGTTTTGACATCTTTTGGTATCATGGTCATAACATTTTCATATAAACTCTTATTAAGGCGATTCAAGATGATTCAGAAAGATAACGAGTAGGCCTACAACTTTCATTCTTTAAGTGTTTCGATTTGAGGTTGATAATAGGCGTTAAAATGACCATCTTTAGGACTGATGTGTATTCAGAGGCAATCGGAGGGCGTCGGGCATGCATGTATGGAAGTGTAGTGCTTCTGACGTTAAAAGATGTTATTCTAAGTTATAAAATATGAATATCAGTAAATATAATGATGCTTAACATCAGTAAATATAATGTTTTAGATAAGTTGTATAAGCATACTAAGCGTACGAAAGCGTGCGACGAATGAACGTCGAAACGCCGTGACAAGTGTTAATGAACTTAAAAAGTGTTTTAATTAAAATAAAATGAACATTACAAGATATGGAATGTGATTAATATAAAACCAATAAGGAGCCCTAGGAAGACTTAAACACTTGAATGAACTCCGAGTTTGACTAAGAAGAAATATAGTATTGATTAATAAGTTATATTAGATTGAAACTCAACGTTGTAAGAATTGAGAATGTGATTTGGATGCTAAACGCCTTATGTTATATTTTATTAAGTTTTCATATTCATGTTATATGGTTGATTAATATGATTAAACCTTAAGCTAAAGGTTATAACTTAACTAAGGTAAGAATTGAATCTATGAGGATAATGTGTATGTAGCTAATTGATGTGATAATCCTAAGGTGTGTGTGGGATATTGGAGTACGTGAGTTGTAATTGTATAGCTTACGTAAGAGGCAAGTTCTCTAACCTTTGCTACTTTATTATTCAGCAAGGTTTACTTTTCGCTGTCATGTTATACTTATCCAAGTTCTCTATCTCTAATCTCTTATTGAGCAGTTAAGTTATTATTGTTATACAAGTCTCCTAACCTTACTTTACGTTATGCAAGTTTCTTGAAGTTATTATTCAATTGAGCAAGTTCTCTAACTTTAATCTTTCATTATGCAAGTTCTTGTTTCTAACTTGTTATTGTTATGCATATTCTTTAACTCTGAATTTTTGTTGAGTAAGTTTCTAAACTATGCTTTTCATTGAGCTAGTTAATTAATCTTTGTTTCTTCATCCCAAACGAGATTGCTTGGTTATTCAAAGTTTGTACTATTATTAAAAACTTGTTCTTGTTGAAAAACATTTGTTCTGCTAGAATTAATTGTTGTTTGATCTCTGATCACCAATGTCATTGTACAATCTTACATTGTTGTACCGAACTCTTAGTTAACTAGCGATTCTTTATTGATTCAACTAATCCTTAGTTGATGAATATTCTAAACTCTAAATTACCCTTACAGTCAGTCCAAACCAAACTTCCTTTGGTTTGCTTATGAATCTATACAGTTTTAAGAGTGTATAGTCGATGACTAATACTTGTTCAGCTGATAAACCATTGATATCCTATCTCTTATTGATACATTGGCATAATTTGATTGTAACTAAACTCTTGAATAGTAATTGATCCCTACTTGATTCAACTAGTACTTGGTTGATGAGTGTTCTAAAGATCTAGAATTCCTTTGAAGTTAATTCCAAACCAAACTTCCTTTGGTACGGAACCTAATGATCTAAGCTGAGATGAACAACCCTGTATCATGGGATTATTTTAGAGCTACAAAATGGCGTTAAAATGTTTACACAGTGCATAGTACAAAGGGTTGATCACATGGAGTACGAGACGATTGTCCATATAGTCGTTTAGCCTGTTAAAGGTTACAGTAGAAACACCTGTTAACCTAGGACATTGAAGATAATTATGGTCTTTTAGATTGTTAAAGGTTAAAGTAGAAACTTGACAACCTAGAACATAGTTCGTGGTCTTGTGATCCTCAGTGTATTCTTTTGATGTTGATGTCTGTTGTTAACTTAAAATTTATTATTCCTTTGAATTCATAGCTTTTGAATTAGAGTTTATTATTTCGATAAGAGTACTTTACCATTGAAAGCTTAGTTAATTGTCATTCATAGAATGTTATTGTATATTATCCTTCTTGTGGGCAATTATTTGCTCACTCTTATACAAAACAATGCTGATGAAGTTAAGAAGTTTGAAAAGCTTGCTACAAACAAGGGCAAGCACAAAGGCAGGGAGGGCGAAGTGCTGATTAGAAGACGTTTAATTTACCATTTATTTAAAAGCTTATGTAATTCGATATTATTATGATTATGTTTTAATATTTCGTTGATGATTGTAATAATAAAGGTTA
>CM029016.1:70050595-70068095 GCA_016801055.1 Panax notoginseng
ATATGTGCATATACATATTAACATGCTATCATGTAGTACGAACAACTAACATCCGTTTTGTAGGATCATAATCCTAAAACGGACACATCACATAGCATGTAAATATTTACACAATCCCTAAAACTAAACTATACAAGTTTTGTCGCAGGGAAGCATTTAGACCTATTACCCGGTCAAAATCTAAAAAGGCCGTGAGCCTACATCCAATCATGTCTTCATCTGACCAGTCTAATCCAGTTCCTCGCGAAGAATTTGACGAATTAATTAAACAAATTACATATTTGGTTATTTTGCTTAAAGAACTACATCAATCTACTCAGGGTACAAAGATACCCGTACATGCTGAATCCTCTACATAATGAGGAACCCAAGGTTCTGATAAAGCCATTACAGTACCTGAGCTTCAGTTGGATACAACCAACAAAAGTCATGATGCCGCCCATCTTACAGGAGATCTAAACACCGGTGACATCAGAAAGAAAGTTCTTCGAATGGAAGAATCCCTTCGTTCTATCAAAGGAATTGGAGCACACGGGAGTGTCTCCTATGCCAATCTTTGTATATTCCCTGGTGTTCATTATTCAGAGAAGTTCAAAACTCCTGACTTCGAAAAGTATGACGGGTTAGGAGATCCTTACACCCATTTGAAGGTGTTCATTGGATAACTTAGATCTTATGCAGAGGACGAGAAGCTCAGGATGCAGCTGTTCCAAAAGGGTCTGACTGGAGAAGACCGGTCAGGGTATATCAGATTAGACAATTCAAAGATCCATAGCTGGGAAGAGCAAGCTCACGCCTGCCTTACACAATACAGTTTCCAGTCTCAGATGGCTCCTGACCGGTATCAAATTACCAAGGTCAAGAAACAGTCTAATGAGTCTTTCAGAGAGTATGCTCAAAGGTGGAGGCGCCTTGCTGCTCAAGTGATTCCTTCTATGACAGAGTCAGAGATGGTCATGACCTTTATCGACATACAAGAAGCTCCTTTCTATGAAAAAATTTTAGCTGGCATTGGTAAACCATTTTCTAAAATGATCAAACATGGAGAAATGGCTGAGATGGGATTGAAGTCAGGAAAGATTCAAGACCTAGCCGCTCTTAAAGTTGTTGCTGAGCACATCCAATCTGAAAATTATGGAAACAACCTCCGGAGGGTCCATAAAAAAAAAGAGGAGGATGTTTCCCTAATACTACAGGGTCAGAAAGGCAATCAGAATATGCCTATCCAATGGAGAAAATACACTCCTTTTCAAGCACAGTCTTCAAACCCTCCAATGCCAAAAGGTGGATAAGTCAAACGCCCTCGAGTGTTCACACCCCTAGGGTATTCACTCGAGAACATTCTTACTCTTCTGATAACTCAGAAAAAAATCACGCATCTTCTTCCACCAGCCAGCCCTAATTGGAGGGGTTTCAATGCTACTCGGAAATGTGCTTCTCATGCCGGGGCACCTGGACATGATACTCAAGATTGTTGGGCCTTGAAACACAAGATCCAAGATTTGATTGACAATGGTGAGATCGTGGTCACCAAACCAGATCAACCTCACGTGCAAGACAACCCTCTTCCTCCACACAAAGAAGAAGAGGTCAACATGATTAATTGGAATGGACAGAGTTCCAATTTTAACTGTGAAGCATCTCAGATCATCAAAGACGGTGTTGACAAGTGGGATTATGCAAAGTTCTAGTTTACGATGGAACGAAAAATTAAAGCTCTGTATAAGCAAATTGAGCAATTGGCCGAACTGGTGACCTATCAGCATCAAGTCACACGCCAATTAATTAGCCAAGAGTATGCTAGTCTCCTTCCCTTGGTTATGAATACTCCCTCATCACCTTCAAAATATGAAACATTAGAGGACAAAGTGACGAAGAGAGAAACTGCCAAAGCCCATCAAGATTTTGCTAATAGAAGGGAATTTACATACCTGAGCCAACCTATGGAGGAGATGCTTCAGATGCTAATCAATGAAGAAGAATTACATCCCTTTTACCTCCAATTAATCCCCGTTCAGGACGGTTAAATCCTGATGGAGTATGTCAGTATCACTCCCATTCTCGCGGTCACAACACGGAAGAATGTCGGGCACCCCACCACCTTATTAAGAATCTAATCGATAGTAGTGTCCTCCAACTGGCAGACAATGATACCATGCTATTTGAGAGTAAAAATATTTGTCCTACCAAATGGAAAGGAATGGTAGCAGTTATATCCACTAAGGCTGATAGGACTGTTAAACTATTCACAATTCAGCTTAAATGAATTAACAATCCTTTGAAAGTGGTTGCTCCAGAACCAATCAACCTACCATTCCGACCACAATATCCTGTTGTCAGCTAACAGAAAGTTCCCTGGAATTATGGAGAAGTTAAAGGATCCACATCTCATACAACTGCTGCAGTGTCGAAGAAAAATCCACGGTATCTTCCCCAACAGGTGATGAAACCTGCTATTCAATCAAAGGGGAAAATTCCCATCGAGAAGATTGAGAAATTCCTCCGAGCAATGGGTCATAATGAAGACAAGGTGGTTCTAAGCTTAAGAGAAGCTTCACATCAAATTTCAATATTAGACTTAGCTTTAACTTCCGAGGATCACCAGAAGATTCTATTAAAGGTTTTGGAAGAAGCCTACTTGCCAAAATCAGTGGATGTGGACAAATTTTAACATCTAGTTGATCACATTTTTAACAACAATGTGATCTCTTTCACTGATGATGACATACCGCCCGAAGGGACCGGTCATTACAAGCTGTTACACATTGTGGTTTTATCCTCTGGATACATGTTAGCTGGAGTCTTGATAGATGGAGGTTCATCTCTGAATATCTGTCCGTATGCTACATTACTAAAGATGAATATCAATCTCAAGCGAATTCGAAGTAGACATACAATCAGCAAAGCTTTTGATGGATCCTGCCGGAATTCAGTCGTAGAGATTGAGATTGGTCCCCACACATTTTGTGTATTTTTTTACGTTCTCAAAATAGATACAGGATACAACCTGTTTCTAGGGAGACCGTGGATTCATATGGCTGGGGCAGTCTCCTCCACTCTTCATCAGTAACTTAAATACATTATCAACAATAGCCTAGTCGCAGTCAATACTGAATCGAAATGTCCGCAACATGGTGACCTTCCACTCATCAATGTCAATTTCGATGTTAAGCTAGTCAATTTTCATGCTTTGGAAGTAAGCAACACCCAATACCATTCTATTGGGATGCCATTTCCTGTACCCAAGATTTCTGTCAAAGTTATGGCAGCTACTCAAGAAATGATGTCATTGGGACACCAGCCTGGACAAGGGCTGGGTAAAGAGCATCAGGGTATTAAGCACCCAATCCAAGTCTCCAGTCAAAATGGGACAGCCAGACTAGGCTATTCTGTAAGTTCTAGTCACATGAATCCACATAAGCATTAGTAGATTCCTTCCACTTCAGCCACCCGGCTATTATCTCCACCTGTAAATCCAGAGTCTACACAAACTCCATTAAAGGTGCCAACCCACATAATGGCTATGTTATTTCCTGAGCCAATACTAGTAAAGGATAAGGAAGTATTTGTTCTAGATCCCAAGGTGGAAGAAGAGGAATGAAGAATCAAATAAGAAATCGTCCGAATGATGTTAAGCATATGCATCATTATCCATGATTAACATACAAATAGATACAGCTCAGACGATGATTGCCCAGACATAATGGTCATCATTCAGGAGAAGGAAGACGATGACAACCACTCCATCACTGCAATCCACCAGGACTTTGCCCTTACCAATTGGAGCAGCACTCATTGCATTAGTCGACAAGGGTAAAATGGGCAGGACTTCTTTCTGCCCTATAGATATCATAACTGCTTACTTTTCTTTATAGTATTAGCAGTTGTTTTGTCCGTACATGCTAACACTTTGTATGATTAAATAGTTTCATATATATTAAGTGAAAGCATATTTTGTTTTAGAACTCTGAACTTAGATGTGCCTATACTTGCTGATAAGATGCCTCTTCTCCACAGGGATTGTAACTTTGATGAAAATTTGGACTCCGACTTGATGGAAATACATGAGGACATTGAGGTGCCTCCGGAGATCAAAGAATGGGTCAAAGACAAACCTAAACCCAACCTTGATCAAACCACCTCTTTCAATCTCGGAACCTTAGAAAACCCTAAGTAAATCCAGATTGGTTCAGACCTTACCCCAAACTAGAGGAATGACATGGTTACGTTACTAACCCAATTCCAGGATGTGTTTGCATGGTCTCATGAAGACATTGTGGGTTTGTCCACTGACATTGTCCTTCATCGCCTTCTCATTAAAGAGGGATTCAAGCCAATCAAGCATAAACTCAGGCGATAGAAACCTGAGTGGAGCTTAAAGGAGAAAGATGAAATTGTGAAACAATTTTAAGCTGGTATTATCATGGTATCCACATATCCTGAATGGATATCCAACATTGTTCACGTGCCTAAGCCTGGAGGAAAGGTGCGAGTTTGCGTGGATTATCGAGATCTGAATAAAGCTTGCCTTTAAGAGAGCTTTCATGTGCCATTTATCCACATTTCCATTGACAATACTGCTCAATACGGTATGTACTCCTTCACCGATTACTTCGTGAGGTACCATCAGATCATGGTTGCTGAGGAGGATCGTGAGAAAACTGCATTCATCTCGCCTTGGGAACCTTTTTCTATAGACGGTTGTTGTTCAGCCTCATCAATGTTGGAGCTACCTATCAGAGAGCTATGATGGCTCTTTTCCATGACTTAATGCATAAGGAGGTAGAGATCTATATGGATGACATCATTGTCAAATTCTGAAGGGAGCAAGACCACTTAGACCATCTCAAAAAGCTTTTCAACAGGTTGCGTAAGTATAATTTAAAGTTGAATCAAGCCAAGTGTGCCTTTGGCGTTTAATCATGTAAGTTACTAGGATTTCTAGTAAGCCACAAAGGAATTGAGCTGGATCCCACCAAAATCCAGGCCATTACGAAAGTGCCCATTCCTCAAACAGAGAAGGAAATACGGGGATTTTTGGGAAGAGTCAAGGAGTACTTACGAGATGGAACTACACCCGCTGAGGTGAGCTTGTGTGACACCCCCAAATTCGGGTACTTGAAACCCAAACTCGGTGCTTCACGATACCATTTCTATGAGCGGAATAATACTAATAATAATAACAATAATATAAATATCAACTTAATTTACATGATTATCAGAGTCTAGCTCCCAAGTACGCAACCTTTAATACATTCATTATAACCCATGATAGATAATTAATATCATACTTGTCTTAATAATATCAAATTAATACATAAACTACCACAAATCTTATTTGGTTAGCTTTCCTTTCCCTTTGTTTCTGCATGAGCTTTCTGGTTCTTCACACTTAGCTGAAAATATTTAAATTGAGCAAGGATGAGCATTTCAGTGCCCAGCAAGTTATAACAATTATATATATAAGCTGAAAGAATTTAAATGTTTTCTTTATACTACCCTTCTACAACGATTTCAATAGTTGTGAAGTAATCTGTACCAATAATAATAACATAACAACCCTCTTTCAAATTTTTTAAACTACGTAATGACTATATATAGGGTTAAGGTGACATACTATGAACATTATTTTCAATTTTTAAATAGGTTAAACAGAACTTCATCTGTAAACCGTCATAACTTACGGGCACAGGGGTGATCAGCCCGTTGTACCCTGCATTGATCAATACTATATGCAAGAACGAGGATATCGTTCACTCCGTCCGCCTTGGACGCATAAAAGTTTTCCCGTGTAGGGATGTTCATACTTGTATGGGTTCCAAATCAGAGGTTTTATCTTGTTCAACAATAATCTATAATTTAACATATACATATACATATACGGGTAATTGACAAATGTATATCAACATGTGATTAAATACAATGAGTATCCAAGTGGGGACACTTGTATAACCATTTATAGAAATTAACGAACATAATATAAATCTAAATTATCATATACTAACATGTTGATAATAAATGAGCGTATATAATATAAAGTTAATAATCTATATAGTAATAATATAAATCATAAATATTCTTACTCATGTCCATTACATAAAAGAAAATACAAAGGTAAGATACTTGCCTGATGCGCTGCTTACAGTTCACAATTTAGTTTTATCGTTTATAGCACGACCTATCCTTAATCAGATCATTCGTTCGATTAGAACAATATACTATAACACATAACACCGCTTATTACAGTCAGCACATACCCTAATCACATTGGCACATATGTTTAATAACCATTGAATCACAAATAATCAGTTATCTAATCACATTATCTAAGTCCAGATCAATTTCGAAAATATGTCGGTCTACCGACAACTTTATCGGGTAATTATCGAGTCTAAGACTCAAATCTTTAAGTATCGGTCATATTATTTTTAAATGACTTATAATAATTTTAAAATATTTATTATAATTTATCATGAATTTTCAAACATCGGAATCATTATTAAATGATTTAAATACTAAACAATTCTATTATCATTAATATTTAATTAATATTAAACAATTAATGAAACAATTGACAAAATATTAAAGTTATTTATAATGACTTAGAATATTTTTAAAGTATTTATATTACCCTTAAATGATTTTTAAAACATTAAAAATCATTTTTAAATAATTATCATTAATATTAAAGTATTAATGTTTCAGTTATCAAAATATTAAAAGTCATTAAGTATAACTTAAAATATTTTTAATTCAATTATATCCCTTTTTCATGATTTTTAAATTAATAAAACTATTTATAAACTATTTATTTAATATAATTATTAAATAAATTTAATATCATTAATAATAACTTAATAATTATTAATATTTAATTATTAATGAAATTATTCTTTAAATATTAAAAGTTATGTTTTATAACTTAAAATATTTTTAAACACTTTATTTTCATTTAAAATGATTATAAAATTTATTTTAAAACTAAATTATTTAATATAATTATTAAATAACTTTAATATCACTAATAATAATTAATTAATGAAATTTATCTTTAAATATTAAAAGTTATATTTTATAACTTAAAATATTTTTAAATACCTTATTATTATTTAAAATAATTTTTAATATAATAAAATCATTTTTAATTAATTTATTAAATTCATTTAGTAAATAACTTAATTATCATTAATATTAATTTATTAATGAAATTTATCACAAAATATTAAAAGTCATTGAAAATAACTTAAAATATTTTCTTATATCATAATATAATTTTATATAATTTTCAAGTATTAAAATCATTTTTAAATAATTTATTTAATATTATAATTAAATAAATTAAAATACTTTTAATATTCCAAAAATATTAAATATTTATGAAATATATTAAAAATAATTAAAAACTAATTTTAGGAATTTAAAATAATTTTGAATAATTTATTTGGTATTTTTAATAATTAAAAACTATTTTTTTTCTATTTATTTAATAATTTCTGAAAAATAATATATTATCTGTCGCTAAAGACCACCTATAGCGACAGAACAGTCGCTATAGGTGTTCTTCATGTTCTTGGCCAAAACCCAGAACACCATAGACAGTTTCGAGGGATCTCCTTTGACCATTAATTAAACACTTTTCAAGTAGTTTCTGGGCATGTTGTTGTTTCGATCGTATAGTGTTAGTCTAGGACTACACTATCCAGCAACAAACATGAACAACAAGCAATAAACGAACAAGATCTGAGCCTTCAAAGGGGCTGTCAGACCTGTTCTTCATTTTCTGGGTTACCCAGAAATAAAGAACAGTTAGACCTGTCTATTTTGGGCTTCCACAACTTGCAATCCTGTTGATGTTTTTGTGATCTAACTATTTCAGGTTGTAGAAAACATGTAACTTAAGAGATCTATAACAAAACATCAATCAAACATCAAGAGAATCAAGAGTTATAATCCGGTCAAACCATGTCAGTCGCCATGTTCATATGTTTTCTGGGTTACCCAGAAAATAGAGAACATGTTCGACATAGCTAGTTTGACCGGCCACCAAATCCAATATATATTATATCTAGTGGTTCAAAAAGCATGGATCTAAAGATAAATCAACATACTACAACATGAGTACAACAAAAAACATAAATAAGCAACCACAGGAGAGATCTGGAGGCTTAAAGATGTTGTTAGACGGTTCTGGGCCCGTTTCTGGGTTACCAAGAAACGTTTGGCCATGGCTGGTCAACGTTTTTTGACCGACTATAACTTGCAATCTTGACTAGATATATACTTGATTCTTGAACCAAATCAAAGAACTCATAACAGTCTACATATCTAAAACATAAAACAACCAAAAACATAAACCGATAAAGATCTACAGCCTCTGAAATTCATTGTCAGAACACAAAACAAAAATTTTCCAGATTTGGCAAATCTTCAAATTCGAGCCTCTAGATGTTATGGATTCAACATCTAGCAACCCAGATCATCACTAGACACTACTAACAACATATTCCAACACTCAAACATAACATCTAACAACCAAATTTTGGACAGATTTTTGAGTAGGGTTTAATACCTTCTTTGATCGATTTTGATTTCTGGCTTCTGATTTGGTTATGGGTGATCGTGGGGCTTGATTTGTGACTGATATATCTTATGATTTTCGGAGCTTTAGGTGAGAGAGAGAGTTTGTTAAGAGCTTAGAGTGTAAAATGAGCAAATGTACACTTTTTTCTCTCTCCTAACCTATTTATATGACTTAGATTCAATGAATTTAACTTGCAAAGTGTCAAAGAGGATAAGCGTGGATGATATATAGAGAAGTGTTATAATCTAGGGTGATGACTTGCAATCTAGCTTATTAAATAAATACCAAAAAGGCTATTTTAGTAAACTAAAAAAATAAATTAAGGGTACTTTTGTTCATGACACTTGAATCTAAGTTTTAATCACTAGATTTTAATCCTTAAGGTATCCCAAATAATTTCTAGTGTTTGAAAAATTAAGATTGAAGTTCAATAAGATTTTAATTAGAGCTTACTAATAAAAATTAGGGTTTTAAAAATATATTTAGAGTTTTCTTGATATTATTAGGGTTTCCCAAATTATGAATTAGTGTTTCCAAATTAACATAATTACTTACTAAAATAATAATTAGAGTTACCATTTTAGCAATTAGGGTTTAAAATTAGTAATTAGTTTTTTTTTTAAAAAATTTCTATTTAGGGTTACTAATTTAGAAATGAGAATTTCTAGAACTTTAATTAGGGTTTACCTAATTAATCACTTAATACACGACATAAAAGATATAACACAGTTATATAACAGTCTTAAACTCACAGTTGATTTTCCAATTAGGGTTTTCCCCAGTAAAATTTGGGTTTAATCAATTAATAAAAGGGTTTTAAAATTAAACATCATAATTAACTAATCATCATCAATACGTACATACAGTACATATTTATATCACTGAAAATTTAAAATGTAATTAATATTATATTATTATTCTCATACCTTGTTAATAATCTAAAAGTTAGGGTTTGGATTCCATAACTGATTTATTCTTCATATTTAACCTTAATAATTAAGGTAAAATTATTAACTTAATAATCTGTACTAAAATTCATATAATAAAATAATTGTTGTAATTATTCTAAAAGTCACTCCATATATTATTTAAATATTATATGAATATATTTTCATGGAAAATAGTTAAAAAAAATATTTCCACTATAAAATTAATTATTATAAAAATATATACTTTATAAAAATCAATAATTCTAAAAATAACTTTATTTGTAAATATTTACGTAATAAATATATTTTTGTTTACCACATAATTACATATACACATTATCTTGTACAAATCCTCATCCTTAAATAAAAAAAAATTATACACACAATTTCTGATTTATTTATATAGAAAATATCGGGTTGTTACAGCTTGACTAAGAAAAGGCGAATTCATCGACTAGCTATGAAATTTTACCTAAGCGGAGATGCACTCTACAAGAGAGATGTAGGACTAGGTCTCCTCAGATGCTTGGACAAGGATCAAGCTCAGAGACTCATGGATGAGGTCCATGGTGGAGTATGTGGCCCACACATGAGCGGCCCTTTACTTGTAAAAAAGATCCTCAGAACAGGACATTATTGGCTTTCTCTCAAGGCTGACTGTAATGACCACATCAAGAGATGTTATCAGTGCCAAATTCATGAGAATGCTATCCATGCCCCTCCACGGGAGCTCCATAATATTAGTTTGCCTTGACCCTTCTCAATGTGGGGAATGGACGTGATCGAGCCCATCGAGCCTAAAGCCAGTAATGGACATCGTTTTATCTTCACCATGATTGACTACTTTACCAAGTTGGTAGAAGCAACCTCCTTCCCCAGGGTTACCAAAGAAGTCATCATTGCTTTCATCAGAAATAATTTTATTTGTAGATATGGACAACCAGAGGTGATTGTATCAGACAATGCTAAGAACCTCAACAACAAAATGATGGAGGAGTTATGCAGTAAATTCCACATCAAACACCTTAATTCCGTCATCTACCGTCCAAAGGTGAATGATGTTGTTGAAGCGGCTAACAAAAACATCAAGAATATCATGCAAAAGAAGTCCGCCAACTATAAAGGATGGCCTGACCTATTGCCTCTTACTCTATTAGCCTACAGAACGTCAATGCGTACTTCAACTGGGGCAACCCCCTATGCATTAACCTATGGGATGGAAGTAGTACTCCCCATAGAACTAGAAATGGAATCCCTCAGAGTGTTGATAGACGCTCAGCTGGATGAAAACCAATGCGTATAAGACATGTATGACCAATTGTCTCTAATAGATGAAAGGCGAACTGCGGCTATCTTCCATGGTCAGTTATATCAACAAAGGATCGCCAGATCCTACAACAAAAAAGTCTGGTTACGACAGTTTAAACAACATGACTTGGTTTTGAAGAAGATCATTGACAACGAAGATCAGTCTAAGGGAAAATTCACTCCTAACTAGGAAGTCCCGTTTATTGTCAAGGAAATATTGACAGGAGGTGCATTCAGATTGCAGGAAATGGACGACGATGAATTTCCATAACTTATCAACTCGGACACTCTGAAATGGTGTTATGTCTGAAGTTACCATCAAGTAACACATCCTGGTATTGGATCATTAGATCGCCAGTCATTTTGGTTCTTTAACCCTTTACCAAATACAACTCTTTTCCACACTTTGCCCCTCAGGGAAACATACTCCTTAAGCCAGCAGCCTGGCTTCACTGCGCTTTTATAACTTTGGTCATCCCACTAGGGATTGAACCCCTCGCATTTATAGTTTGTCCTCCCAAACATGGGATCAAACTTTTCACACCTACAGTTTATCCTCAACCTAGGATCAAACTTTCTCTTCCCCGTAGTCTATCTTGCATATGGGATTAAACTTTCTTCCCCACATTTTGACCTGTACATGGGATTAATCTTTCTTCTCCACAGTTTACCCTACACATGGGATCACGCTTTTCAACTTTCCCTAAGGGGTGAACTACGTCAACCTGATCTCCTTGATACACGGGAGTACGTATGAAACCATATTTTATATGGCCCGGTCGCAATAAAACAAAAACAACAAAAACACTTCTACACCCTTTTCCTTAAAAAACAAAAATAAAAAAAACATTCCTACACTCTTTCTGCCACATACAGCGTTGAACCTCTTACACCAGGTTCGAACTACGCAGACCTGATCTCCTCTTCAACAGGAGTACGTAGGCAGCCATTCATGGTTTGGCCTAACCCTCGACCAAAACATAAATACTTGTCAACGGTACTGAGATCAAACTTCAATCCATCACATTTCATTTGGCTTCAAACCAAAGGGATTGAATTACCTGAACTCTTCCTAAATAGGTGATTCGGCGACCATCTAAGCTGCGGTTGTTCCTTGAAGAGCAATACCAATCCATATTAGATGGAATTAACTAGGCTCCTCCTAAATAGGAGTACTGGCGACCATCTGTGGTGCGGTCAATCTCAGAGAGGAAAGCCATACTCCTCTCTACATTTCTATACAGAAACCAGTCCCAAGATACCAATGATGGTAGGGAAACACAGAGATCCATGATCCATTCTAAACTATCCAGAGACAACTCAATGTCCATCCAGCAAGGAGGAGTTCAGAATACATCAAGATCGCAAGCCCTAAAGAAGCAGGTAAATATCAAGCAAGTATTTAAGCATATCTAAAAGGGAAGTGATCAAAAATATATATTTCCCTGCTATATATAATATTGTTTGATATACACAATGTAAACTGTACATGACAAAATGGCTAAGCTAGTATGTGCAGGAAAATACAAGGCTATCTACAGATCGGTATGCATACGAGCTAGCAGATCTAACATGGCATCTCTCTCAGGAGAAGGAGGTAATGTTGTGGTCTCCTGTACAAGGATATCCACGCGAGTTAGCAAGTCTGAGGCCATCTGCATGGTGACGCGATGCTCATCGATATATGCACTCATCTCAGCAAGCATGCCAGTGGTAAGGGACCTCACTGTAGTACTATCTGTGATGGATATATCCCGGGTAGATATGGCTCTATCCCGCTTAACTATCACTGCATCTCTGGCTGATCTGGCCTCATTTCGCTCAACAACAGCGACATCTATGCGAGTTAATGCCTCACCCCTCTCTAACAGAGCTACGTCTCTCCCATCAAGAGCTTTCAACATCAGGGCTCTAGCCTGATCCCTCTCAAAGGACATCAGATGAAGACTCTACTCAAAGTACTGTGCTGAATGCCGAATCACGACAGTGCTAGTACTGGGAGAATCCAAGAGAGCTATTGGCAACCTAGTAAATGCCTCCTCGGTGTGAGAATCAATGTCCTCCTTGGGCTCTCCACCATCTGAAGTAATACTCGACACTGGGGATACTACCGCAGCCAATGAAGTCTCTGTCTCTATCCACGAAGAATACTCTAGCGAATAACCCGGATGGCTAACAAAAAAAGTTGTTATCTCACGCTGATCCCAACAAGCATACACACGGGATCGATCCTCTGTTGATAGATGGCGAGAAGCTAAGCGCTGACCTAACGCCCCATCAAAAGGATGACAGTTCTGGAACTGGTCAAACTACGACATCACGACAAGTGGGGGGTAGGTAGTCATGCCCCTCACACCAGCCAGAGGGAGATAATCCATGCCCAGAGCATGAGTGATGAAACTGTAGGGTGAACTGAGCCCTGAACACGACAAGATAGCAAACGGATCTATAATCCCGGCTAAGAAAACGGACCAAGATGCACGATCTGTACACTCCGTAGGCTTGAAGGAATACGACATAGCTATCTCAGGGGTGAAACAATACCCGTGTCGTCTGAATGTGCCAATCGGTCTCAAGTGTGACATGAACCACACATACAGCATGACCGAACTGCCTGTGAATACCCCTGCTAGGTAAGTACTGTAAAATATGGCTGACCTCAGTGTCTTTGCCATGATCATCAGAATAATGGTGCGACCCTCCCTGAGAGCTCTCATTGCCATAATAACGCCGATGTCCAACTCGTCCATGTATCGTGGCATGTACACGTATGATAATACGCACAACATCAATGCATCCACTCTGGTCAAATGCCATTGGTCCTCTGGTATGGTGAAATCCCCAGAATACCAAGCATAGCTGTCCTCATAGCCAAATCTGTCAATCAAAAAACACTGGGATATCACGTGGCCAGATGTGATCTCATCCTGCACAACTCTCTGCCTCAGCCCGGTGAGAGTCAAAAATTGACGGCTCATGTTACCAATGGCCATATGCACGCAAGGTCTGTCAAGTGTCAGCATCGTTAAACGTGCATACTCCTCCAAAGTCAAAGTCAACTCTTGGGTTCCAAATTGAAAAATCTGCCTCTCCGGTACCCAGTGCTCCAACATGCCCTCCACAAATCCTACTGGAACCTGAAACATCAAAAGGGTCATGGTATGCTGCAACAGCTGATCTAGGGTCACCTTATCTGAGGGTGACATACTATCATACCAATATCTCAGACGGGATGCCACCAATAATGGCAGGGTGTGATCTATGTGGCTGACTGTCGAAGAAGACATCTGTGTGGGCCGTATCATAATACCATCCAGAGGTCAATGCTGAATATCTCTAGACATATATATATATATATATATATATATATATATATATATATATATATACATGCATAAGATGATACATGCATAACAGATAATAGATGGCAATATGATATAGGGAATGGAAAATTTGTACATACATTCATAAGTATATCATCATCTATATACATCATCTCTGTACAGCTAAAAATACAGGGAAATGGGGTACAGACGCCCTACTACTAATAGAGGCCTATCAAAAGATATAGCGAGAATGGGGTACAGCCACCCAATAGCTAACAGAGGACTATCAAAAAAGTAAACGAGAATACACATCAGAAGAAGACAATGGTGTCAATATCTACATCATCAATCATGTCCACCTGATGTAACTCCTCCTGAGTCACTGGTTCTTTATCAACAGGGATGTCAGGTCTATATAAAGGAGGATCTGCGTCGGTAAAGCCAAATGGGCCATCTGAGGGGCCAGCTCCTGCGTTGGAAGTATCAAAAGAATTTGCCTCTACCGGATCTCTACCCAAATGTAGAATAAAGAAATGTGCTCGGTCAAGTCGTTGGGTCAAGCTGTCAATCTGTGTCACATGAGTCGGATCTCGGACACAGGCTAACAAATCCGTCAACATCACGGATCCTGGAACCATATCCCCCATGAACTGAGTGGAGCGGGTCTGGGCTTCAATGGTACGAGGGATCCACCAATGTTGGAATACATCCTGAGTGCAAGGACCCTCTGACAATGCAAAACCGTCAACACCCAACAATGGGATATCAATGACGGGTGACTACAATACAGGCCAATAACACCTAGCAAGAGGCAAGATCGGTATACGGATCTCTCCTATGGTGCTCCTAATAGCACGCTCTCCTAAATAGAGCTCCCATCCTCTATTTGTAAAGAGAGGAACCCTACGGGTGGAAATCACGTACTCGACACCAGTCGGGTACCCATCCTCAAATCTAGTGGCCAAGTGCTCCCCAAAATATAGAATCCATTTGATGACATCCACTGTTAATAACTCCAACTGTGTGCGACAATGAGTGAAACCCTCATCTATGGGGACCTCCGCCAGTATGGAATGATGCCATCGCCGTCCTCGTGGGTAGGTATCCAATCCTAATACACTCATAGGACGTAAATATGAGAGCCTCTCATAGGCCCAAAACTGCCAACACAAAGGCAAACATCTGCTGTCAGTTAACACTCTTAACCTGTACATGGTTTATGACAAGAAAAATACTTACCAACAGAAATGGGTATAATCCTAAACAAGCCTCGCTCAAGCCCTGTGAGCACATATGTATGCCCCTGAGGAAATAGTAAAAGGTGTAGGAGCCCCAATCATACTCTCCAATACGGTCCATATGTCGCGTGGCGCTGTTCAAAGCCAACAACACCGTAGAAGAGTTATCTGCTATAAAGCTGCCCCTAATGATCATCAGGAACAATCACCAAAGAATGTGATCCCTGACTCTTATATCAGCTAGTATGGGCTCACTCAATAGCCCAGTCATAGCATCTACGCTCAAAGGACCCGTACGGACAGTTTTTCCCTTGAGCGCCTCCGCCGGAACTCCTAACAAGGATCTGACGGGAGTGGGGGTAATATTTGCTGTGTAAGGCATTGGCGCCCCTCTAAACTCAATACTTATGATAAACAGCCAATCCATCGGTGACATCATCACCTCACAGTCCAGTAAATGGAGAGACTGAGTCTGGTGAAACCAGTGCTTAACCGGAACATCCACTTCCTCATCCTCGACGTCTGGTACATCAACCCAGGCTAGACGTATCATGCCTCCACCAACCGACGAGGCTGTCTAATGGAACGGGGTCGAGGCACTTCAGAAGCCCTCCTCCGTACACCAGAAGTTGTCCTGCGGGAACTACTCGGCAGATCCGGATCCTTAATATCTGGACAACAAGTCTCTAAATCACCTCAGAAGGGGTATGGTATCTTCTAACCTGGAGCTTTTCAAAATGCATTTAATGACTACATGCATGCATGCATTATATTAATATACGTCTACAGTAGAGTTAAATATGCATGACTACTCAATGCCTATGTTTTGGAAAATTTTGCCATAGTTTCCTCTATAAATAGGACTATCCATATGTACATAGGCATGACTAGGTTGTCATTCAGTACCACACCTACCCACAGTCATATAAATAATATTTGCATTAAAAAATTAAAGTCATCAATCCATAAGGGTAGCCTAATTACCAGGATTACTTTGCTTTTTCACCTTTGCTCATTTGTCCTCAAATAGGATAAGAAATAGCAGAAAAAGGTGCCAATTTGACTGCTTCAAAAGTCAAATTTTTTTACATCATTGTGTTCAGCATGGTTTAATACTAACATTTACTATGTTGAATATTTTTTATCAAGTCATTTGAGAATACATTATAACTACTATGTGCTTAGATGCATTTCATGTGATAAGTCATTTTCCAACAGATAAAAACTGGAAAAGAGTACATACATGCGTTACCAGGACAGTGTAGAACACTTGTACGGTGACAGAATTTGCAGAAAGACATCCGAACTCAGCAAATCTAAAGAAGAACTCTCAGATTTCCTTCGTGGCGCAACTTGAAAATGACTTATGAAAGAAACCTGTAGGCATTTAGTAGCCATGGCTGGCCGCAGGTCCACCTGCGGCTACTACAGGTGTACCTGCGACATCCCTATATGGCTCCCACCCCTCTGGCTCGGTCCAGTTCAAGTTGCAAAGGAGTTCTCACAAGCTGAAAAAGCCAAATCAGGATAAAAATGCTACGTGATGGAGCGGAATAGCCTGAAATCCTAGTTTTTTTGGGCCCGACTGTGGCTTTCATATCTTTCATTGGTATTCACCTGAACAAAGGGTATACTATACCAATGATCCAAGTCATTGTAGATCACATTCGACAATATCGCCCAGAGGTACAATGCCTTCAATTAAGGGTCGTTGCCCTAATCTCCACAAATAGATCCCCGACGGGGGTTACAACGCATGTTCCGCTGATACACACATCAGCGATGATCCAAGAGATCCCCGGCGGGGGTTACAACATAAGTTTTGCTGATACACACATCAACGATGATCCAAGAGATCCCCAACGGGGGTTACAATGCATATTTTGCTGATACACACATCAGCGATGATCCAAAAGATCCCTGACGGGGGTTACAACGCATACTTTCCCTTGATGCGCACATCAACAAAGGTCAAGAAGCTTTAACATTCATCCCTAGCAGAGAGTTCATCCGTTGATATACACATCAGCAGAGGATCAAATGGATCCCCAGCGGGGGTTACAATGTATGGTTATCTGTCCACAAGCAGATCCCCGACGGGGGTTACAACGCACGTTC